>APFE030224515.1:102169-152329 GCA_000404065.3 Pinus taeda | reverse complement strand
ATTATTATTAAATCTAATATTCATATTAATATTATTAAATTTAATAACTTTGGATTAATACAATATTAAGTTTGTTATATTATAATATATATTAATGTATCATGATATATATTAACTCTAGATATATATGGGAGGGAAGAACAAAGACATAGAGTGATAGAGGTGGAGAGATAGGGGGGAGTGACAAGGGAGAAATGGAGATAAACTTAAGGATAAGGGAGATGAAGAATGAAAAGAGAGAGAGGGTGATGAGTGTGAGAGGTAGAGAAGGGTAAGAGAGGGAGAGGGAGACACAAAGATGGAGGGGGGAGAGAGGGAGGGAGATAGTGGGAGGATTTGAGGGCAAAGAGAGAGAGAGAGAGGGAGAGAGATGGGGAAGAGAGAGGAAGGTAGGAGAGAAAGGGGGAGAGAGGAAGGATGAGTGAGAGGAGGAGAGAGGGAAGGAAGAAGAAAGACATAGAGAGTGAGAAGTGGAGGGAGAGGAAGTTGCAAGGGAGAGATGGAGAGAGAGAGTGTATGTTTAGAGTGAGATAAAGAGACAAAGAAAGAGAGAAGGAGAGAGGGAGGGATATAGTGACATAGTTGGAGAGAGAGAGAGAAAGAGAGGCTTGGAGGGCAAAGAGAGAGTGAGAGGATTGGAGGGTAGAGAGAGAGAGAGAGATGGGGGAAGAGAGAGGGAGGTAGGAGAGAAATGGAGAGGGAGGAGGAGAGAGGAGGAGAGAGGGACAGAAGAAGAAATACATAGAGAGTGGGAAGTGGAGAGAGAGAGAGAGGGAGTGAAAAGGGAGAGATGGAGAAAGTGTGTGTATGTTTGGGTGTGAGATAAAAAGACAAAGAAGGAGAGATGGAGAGAGAGTGTGTATGTTTGGGTGTGAGATAAAAAGACAAAGAATGAGAGATGGAGAGAATGGGGAGAGAAGTAGAGAGGAGAGAGAAAAGGATATAGTAACAAAGTTGGAGGGTGGAGAGAGATCGAGAGAGAGTGAGAGATGATGTGAGAGTGGAGAGAGGGGGGTAAAGAGAGATGGAGTTGGAGGGGGAGAGAGGGAGGTAAGAATAAAGAATTAGAGAGATAAATGTGGAGAGAGAGAGAGAGAGAGAGAGAGAGAGAGAGGGAGTGATGAGGAATATGGAGAAAGAGAGAGAGGACAACAAGAGGGAAGAGAGATAGACACGAGGGAGAGGGAGAGAAGGAGAAGAGTGAGAGGGAGAGGAGAGGGAGGGATAAAAAGATATATTGGGGAAAGAGAGTGTATGTTTTGAGGGTGATATAGAGAGACAAAGGGAGACATAGATATAGATGGAAAGTGAAGAAAGAGATGAAGGGAGGTGGGTGGGCGGACAGGGAGATTGATATATATGGAGTGAGAGCGTGTGTGTTTGGGGGGTTGAGATAGAGAGACAAAGAAGGAGAGATGGAGGGAGATATAGTTATAGATGGAGGGGGGGCAATGAAGAAGATTTGTTGCACTAGATACATTGATTTCAGTTTAGATGGTGATTTCTAATCCTATTTCATTGTTTGCACTAGATGCCTTGATTTTAGTGTAGATGTTGATTTCTAATGATATTTGATTGCTTGCACTAGATGCATTGATTTCAATGTAGATCATTTCTAATCCTATTTGATTTCTTTCATTAAATGCATTGCTTTCAGTGTAGATGGTGATTTTTAATCCTATTTGATTGCTTGGACTAGATGCATTATTATTCATTCAACACTATTACATTGTCACTTTACATTTAAAATTTGTATTTCATAATTTTTCATAATTAAAGTTATTCAAAATATTTATCACTCAACAAACTAAGGTAACTAAGCATATTTAAAATTAAAAATTAATCTGAGACATATTTAGCATATTTAAAATGATTACATTAATATCAGATGATTGTACATATTTTTTTATAGAATTAACCATATGTTCGTTAGATTTTCTTTGGCCGCACAGGAATGAAACCAGCCTAGATCCATCTTAACTTTAGATCTATCAAGCGCTGAGAGGGATCAAATCTCTCGAGGTGCAAACCTTTCCTCAAGTTTTGCATTCAAAAAATAGATTTGCATGTCTAGAGATTTGATCCCTCTCGACACTTGATAGATCTAGAGTTAAGATGGATCGATGCTGGTTTATGGAATTTGAATTGATCTGAGATATTTATTTGTCAACTAAAATTAGCATAGATCTATCTTAATTATGGATCTAACATGAGCAAAGAGGATCAAATTTCTTCACCTGCAAAAATACTATGTAAATTTTTATTATTATTTAAATTGTATTTTTGAATGCTATATAGAGTATATATGACCAAATAAATGTTATGAAGTTAATTTTATTTTAAAAGAGATGAACAAACTTACACATCCCTAGGTTGTAGACTAAGCCTCTCAACTCAATAAATTCATTCACATCAATTTTGTGTTCTTAAACTATTTGTTAAAAGAATCAAAATAAACATTAAATTACAAAAAAATCTAATTTGATGTTCTTAAACAAATTATTAAAATAATGAAAATAAACATTAAATTGTAAATACGGTCCAATTTAATGGGTATTTCAGATTTGGAATTCTTACCTAAATAGGATGAATGAATTTGAAATTCCAAGCTTTTTTACATCTGCATGCACTCGCTCCTGTACCATGGGTACTGCTTGGGTTTCTAAGCAAAAAGGCCGTCCATTACAGTACAAACTAGCCTTTTCGCATTCCTACCAAGCTACCACATCAAAACATTTCTCGTCGTATTGAATTCATGAGTCTTCCAATCTGACAAACATTATTTTGCACCAAGTGGACAAAAATGCAAGACCTTCGGGTAGAGATCATCATTGCAACCACCTACAAAATGATCAACATCGAATGCAAGAACATGGAAAATGTGGGTGCAGAGAACCACCACAAATCCAGACTAAGCTGCAAGGGCATTGACTCCATTTACCAAAATTGATGGCTGCCCCTATTTTATAGTTCTATTTAGGTTCTCAGGAGACCTGTAGGATCCAGGGGATGTCATAATATAGGATACAAATAGTTTTATTTATGGTGTTCATTAATAGTGACATGACAACATTTCTCGCTGTATTGAATTCTCTCTTGCAACTTCACAAACATGTCTTTATGATTCTTAACAATACTCTGTAAGATTGTCTTGTAGCTATGTGACTGAGCTGACAAAAGCCAACACCCTAAAGAAGTGCAACACCATCCGACGGACAGGGATTAAATTTGGCCGTAGTCTAACGAGGCGGAGGAGTTTCCTGGAAAGTTATGGAAATTCCAGTCATATTTAGAGAAAATTTGACAAGGACTTTTGTAAATCCAAGTTATAGTTGTTAAACTTCAAAATTTTAGGTGTCCTAGACATTTTTGATGGTGTTGAATCCATTTCCACCATCAAAAAAACGATTCAAACACTGCCTCTACAAGATTTTTTGAATTTTTTTTGCCTGGATTCTGACCACTTATAACCGTTTGGGCAATTCCTCCTCCTTAGTACACGAATCCTTAAATTTGACGCCTGTTTACACGTTTTCTGTTGTTTTAGCCGTCAAATACTTGTTGTTTAAAAATATACACGTCATTCTCGACTGACCAATAATTTAAAAACTGTCATATTGATGGGCATGTTAAAAAATAACAATTTCAGTTTATATATATATATATAATATATAATATATATATATAGATATATATATTTGGTTCACGTCAAGTTTCATCTTTTACTAAATTAAAAATCTCATTTTAATTAACTGATACTATGGTTTGGTGAAGTTCTTTACCTCCTCAGGCTGGATGGACTATCAAGTATTTATGAAAATTATGGATTGTACAGTTCTTTTAACATTTTTTTGTCCATCTATCGACCACAAATTTCATCTCATTTATTCTGTGATCACTGATAATATCATATCCTATGCGGTGGTCCTGGAGGATTTGGCAATATTATGCCCATCACTGTTGGACCCCGAGACTTAGACCTCAAGACTTGAAGTAACTGTGTTATATTTCCATTATTTTCCAAAAATTTTGGTTTACCCAGTACTAATACGCAACCTATGTATTTATTGCTGAACAAACATAACCTACGGGTGAAAATCTTATAATTTATTGCAAGCCGACTGTATTTATTTTTGGTACCTCTATCTGTTGTGTAGACTTCGTATTTCAATACTTAATTTTGGCTCTAAATGATGTATTACTTTGCCATTTCACAAATAAGTTGTTTAATCTTATGGAAAATACCTATTGATTTCTTGGATTCCAGTAATATTGTAAGTTAAGTTAGAGTTTGGATAGATTTGAAACTTTGATTCATTGGGTTTGGATCTGAGTAATACAGGAAATTGGAGATTTGAATCGATTTGGAGCTTTTCATTTGGATTGATTTCAAATTAAGCAAAAAATATTTTTTCTTTATGAACCCCATTGGATGAGAGTTCGGTCCCTAAACTTGATGTCAAATTCTTTTCAAATCAAATTTCTAGCCAAGCTTATAATGTCAGATTTACAACACTGATATCCAAATGATATCACAGATATAATGCCATAGTTTGAATGATTTTTATGGAGAATGAAATGATATCATAGATATAATGGCATAGTTTGAATTATGCTTAATTTGGGAGACTAGTTTAGCAAACCTAGTCTTGGGTTCTAAACCAGCTGAGACTTATTTTTCTTTGTATATTTAAACCAATAGCTGCGTGGCTACCCTTGCATTCTTTAAGCCTAGGGTGTTGATGGGTTTGGGTTTGATCAACTTTGATGGTCATGAGATCGATTCTCTAGAAACGAATTGTACAAAAGAAACCAAGCAGGGATTGAATAAGGCTCAAGATAGGAACCTACAAGTTTGGTTTCAAATTGACTAGTTAGCTTCTAAACAAGCAATTGTTTAGAAGTTGCCCTCATGCCATACTTTATGAAATGAAAACAATGGATGAAAAACATGTGAGAGAGATTTTGTGTTTGCATGCCTTCCATTATTGCCACCCAGTAAATGGATTTGCAAACATAGTGGAAGGCTTCTTGAGAGTCTCTGACAGTTTACCTCTGTCGCTCAGAGTGTGTGGCACACTTCTTTATGGAAAATCTGACATGTATGCATGGGAGTCACAGCTGCATAAGTTGTTTGAAGTGCTAATAGTGACATCAATCTCAAATGCCAAATAATTTATGGTGCACTAGAAAAGAATGAAAAAATGATGTTAGTGGCTTGCGAGGGTCTTACAGAAAGTGCCCAAGAGGCTTTTATAGACATTTTCTTATTTTTAAGCGGTTGGGAGTGGGAAACCGTAGCTTCTATTGTGGGAGAAGTACAACTCCATTCCTTGGATGTTGGCAGACATTCATCGTGTGACTAAGGACAATGACAAATTAAGGTGTGTGTTATATAACTGCATGGATTATTCGTGGTTTGTAAAGTCCTCTGAATCACAACCACAAAAGACCTGTCTTCAGTTCTTGAACAAGAACAGGTATGCCCTACCTTTAACTATTTCAGAATCAAGTTTCAATAGTTATATTGATATATTCTTTTGATAATATAGGTGTCTCTGATTTCGAAACTAAATTTAGACATGTCTGCGATTCTTGAACAAGAACCGGTATGCCCTGCCTTTCACTATTTCAGAATCAAGTTTCAACAACTATATTGATAAACTTATTCTGAATTTTATAATTTGTGTTGGACTTATCATCTATGCAGAATGTTGTATAAGAATAACTTAGACAATTCAACTTCATTCTCCATCTTAAGCCTTTGATGTATTCTTTTCGTTGAAACTCATTCATGGTTGGGTCCTACTGAGAAAGCAACTACTAAAGTGGTGGAGTGAGGTGAATTTCATAGATAAGAACGTATTGACAAGGTTTAGGGCTTTGGTGAGCCCTGCTAGCTGGCTTTTGTAATCAATCTCAACTACTAAAGTGGTGGAGTGAGGTGAACTTCATAGATAAGAACATATTGACAAGGTTTAGGGGTTTGATGAGCCCTATTAGTCGGTTTTTGTAATCGATCTCTTTCCTGCCAGTCTGTTGTGGTATTCAACAAGCCCCCATTTATTAATAAATGGGGACCCTTCAAAAAATCTATCCAAAAAACAAAACCTAGCATCTAGGCATTTCCATTATTTTTTGGAATAAAGCAAAGATAACAATCAAAATCCCCCTTTTTAGAAAAAATACTAAAAACTTATCTTCTCACATATAGCATGATTAAAACCCACCAAAAAGACCTTTCTAACCCTCCAAAAATGATTAAGTAAGGACATTATGCTCGAAATTGTCATAAAATCTGACATAAACTAAGTCCTTAAGCTTTTTAGGCTTAAGTTTTGTGTCGCATAGCACCATCAATAAAGGACCCACTTTAAAAAGGTCATTGCAAATTGCGATGGCATTATAACCTTTATCGCATCGCATCTGGGGAATTCAAATGAACATCGTGTACTTACCACCAGCTGATATTGCGAAATGCGATTAAGACATGGACCCACTCCTTAAATATCATAAGCAAATGTTTTAGGTCCGCCACTTAGTAAAAAGGATCTTTTACTTAGGATAAACCTGGAAATTAGGAAATGACTAATGGCGGCTCGCATCTCGCATCTCGCGAAAATACAACGGGAGGTAAGAAAGGCAAAATGCATATTGTGATATTGTAATCTGCTATATTGCTTCGCAAATTGCTACGTTTTGAAATGACTAACGACGGCTCGCATGTCACATATCGTGGAAACACAACGGGAGGTAAGAAAGGCAAAAGGCATATTGTGATATTGCAATCTGCGATATTGCTTCGCAAATCGCACAATTGCTATCATCACAGTTCAAAGGCTCGTCAGCCGAGAAACTTTCTTCCCGTTTTACGATGTAAACATTTATGAGCATTAAAGCTAAGGGATAACGAATCATTAGTGGGCATTTAGTAAGAGATAATTGCATTTATGTGTGAAAATCCATTTAGAGTGATATGATATCTTCTTACGTGTGTTCAAATAAAACTCCTTTTATCACCTTTACAAGCTATCTACATTATTTCATTTTACATTCATCTTTGTGTATCCGATAGTTGTTGTTCTTCACTTTCAGGAAAAATCTACAGAGCAAAGCGTTGAGAACAATGGTGAATAAATGCAAGCCAATCGCCTCTAAGAAGTAAAAAATGACTTCTCTATTTATGAGTACTACATGAAATGTAGAGGGAGGAACCTCTACATGGGAGGCTATGTATAATATACTGGATGAGGAGCAACCAAGGATTATGGAAACAAAAATTACAGTTGACGGACGTGATTCCTAAGACGCTTCCATGTTAGAGACGGCATGCTCATTTTTGCATCGCATAGCCACGCGACCAAAGATAATCCCTTATAACAACATGGTTAAATGGGTTATTGATGAAGCTGACATCTTAGATAGAGAATTCAAGACAAGAAACTAAGAGGTTATGGGATCTTTTACCCCAGAAAACGTACGGCTTATGTAACACCTTCTAGAGCCACAAGTCATCTACAATAGGCAGTTCATGGAGAATTTTACCAAAGAGAATGACGACCTAGTAGGTTGCACCTAGACTTAGTCGAATAATGAGGAAAAAATCAAGAAAGACAAAAACAATATGTACACTACTTCATCTGTTTGTCCCCCTCATAGTTTTGCAGCGGCTATGTTATGTAGACTATTTGGCAAACCCGATAGTACTAAGTTCTCCCCAGAGTGTTTATCATTAATAGATGCAACTGTTAACGCAATTGTAATGAATTGGGCACAAATTTTGTCTCACAATTTAGCAAAAACAATTATCGAGTTGTTAGTTCTAGTCTTCACAGCCTATCACCAGGGATCAAAATGGGCTCTTACTATGTTTGGTTTTCAGAGATGTTTTGCACATGAGTTTTAGTGCAAATCATATCCTAAGTATGTCCATCAGAAGTAGCTCGGAAAAATCTTTCCAATGGTATATCACACTTCCGTAACAGGTTTCTAGATCAGAAGATATGATCGAAATTAATGATGGATTCTTAGTTATGCATGTTTTGAGGTCATTTGTTGCACAAAGGGGCAAGTTTACTACAAAATCAGTTTCTGAAGTAATGGACAGGGATTTTACAAAATTTAAAGAGGTTTTTTCAAACACATACCAAATAACAAAAACCTGCTTCAGTTTATGCACAGGTGTTACTATGTGGGAGATATACAATGATATTTGAAGCCTCCATTAATACAAAACAAATTTTGTATTTATTTTACTATTTTAGTCATTATAGTGTGGCGGCATTTTACAACAGATGGAAAGTAATTTTGAGAAACCCAAAGAAGTTTCTTTCAACCACGAGCCATATAACAAAACAATCTTTCAGTTTATTTCCAGCTGTCCTGAGTTTGAATATTTGACTAGATCTTTACAGGTTATTTTTACAGTTTTAAATATTTAGTGATTTTCTGTTTTAGAGATTATTGTGTCACACGGATTCCAAGCAACTGGAAACAAATTTCTAAAATTTGAGAGAGGTTGTTCTCACACATGACCTTATCTACAGAAAACTCTTTCAATTTTGTAACAGGTGTTATGGTTCAAGAGATACGAGTTCATCGTTGAGCCTTATTTTCAGAAATTCGGTCCAAAATTAATGTAACTGATTCTATCTTGAGAGAGATGGTTGAGCTCAACTCCCTTAGTATAGGGATGAGCTAATTGTATATATTTGATGAATTTCAGAGTGTAATGGTGGGATTTTTGCAGCAGAGTGAGGCTACCATTGAACTGTGTAAATTTTTCCTTGAATATTATTTTAATGAAGTTTTTTCGCTCTTTAAATTTGGGATTCATCACGGTGTTTAATGCTCAACATATTTTTCTTGTAAATTCATTTCCATGCTTTGTTTTTCTGCTAATTTGGTTACAACGTTCTCTAAGGGAAGTGTTAGGAATCCATCCATGCATGATGCTCCTTTCACAATGACTATGTTGCTTGATGTAGTGGTTATCTTTACAGAATCCATTATATGTTAGATGCTCTATTGAGTAACCATGTGCTTCTCTTTCTTCTAAAGTTGCCACTGTGGATCCATCCCATGATTTATGCCTGTAGGGCAGTGGTCTTTTCCCTCTTTTCTTCTCTCATTATATCTTTAATCTAGCTGTACATTGCGCTTACCTTAACCCAAGTTTGCCGGCAGAAACTAGCCCCAAATCCATAGCCCAATAGTCCCTTCTCTTGTTGTTTTCAACCCACAATTTTCAACCAAACCCTTATTCTTCATAGTTGGCCTAAGATTCAGTAAAACAACCACGTTTTGTTGGCAAAGAGAGAGCCCTTTCTGGTTTGGCAGGGCTAGATGCCAGATCAAAAGCTTGGTCTGTGGTTACCTTCGAATTTCATTTTCTCAGCCTTGAGGTAAATTCCGAGTGCTAACATATTAGCGTCGTTGTCGGGGACGAGGTGACAGATCTTCTCTGGGAAAGATCGTTCAAGTTGCAAATCTGATTACTGATGGTGGACAATAGTCAGACACATATGAAGGCTGAAATCATCTACCTGACGACTCCAGTGTTCAAGATACCGAGCTTCAAAGTTGAGAGCAACTTCATTGCCAACGAATCCAAAATCCAGATTTCAGAACATTGATGGTAATCATCGATGAGAGGGTATGTGGCAAACCCTGTGTGTTGTGAAGCTTTCAAAGAAGTTAGAGATCAATTAGTGGATATTGAAATAGATGAAGTATTTTTCATTACCGTGCTTCAATGTTTGAGATCTCTGAAGTTTCCTCCTAAAGCTAAACTGGTTTCTTTGAGTTAGTTGTTGAAAAATTTGAGAAGGAGATTTAGTATTTAAATGATCAGATCCAATCATATGAAATCCAAGATCCCAAAAATTTCTTGGAAACTCTCCCTCCTTCAAAACAAGAAACAATAGGGTTGCCCGTGGTTGTTTGCATTGATAGTTTGCAGTTGGAGGTCTATGTTGAGGAGTTAGGGCAGCAAACAGAGTCTGGTTTCTTTGATCCTCTTGTTGCATATATGGAGTATTTTTTTCAGTTTGAAGGATAAGTCAAGTTGTCTTTCACACAGCCAAACTCAGTTTGTGCATGTATGGTTGTCAACATTTCCAATTGTGTCGTGGTTCAAGCACTTCCCAGCAGTATCCTTGTCACAGTTACTTGGTTGGTTGATCTGGAATTACAACATCACTTGATCTATCGATTTTGCAACAAAGTAGGTTAGATTTCTACATAAATAAGTTGTGAGAGGCAACATTTTAGTTTTTAGTATTTGTTTATGTACAGATTACAGTATGTATATGTTTTTGGTTGGTATAAGTTGTTCAGGTTTGCAGTTGTTTGTGATCGTATTGCCCAATGTATGAGGCACTTGGTCTATGGTGTTCTTGACACCTCCATGGAGTTGCCATCCCCAATAAGGCCAATGTTGGTTACAGTCTTCGCAGCCTATCACCAGGGATCAAAATGGGCTCTTACTATGTTTGGTTTCAAATATGTTTTGCACATGAGTTTCAGTGCAAATCATATCCTAAGTATGTCCATCAGAAGTAGCTCGGAAAAATATTTCCAATGGTATATCAAACTTCCATAACAGGTTTCTGGATCAGAAGATATGATTGAAATTAATGATGGATTCTTGGTTATGCATGTTTTGAGGTCATTTGTTGCACACATGGACAAGTTTACTACAAAATCAGTTTCTGAAGTAATGGACAAGGATTTTACAAAATTTAAAGAGTTTTTTTTCAAACACATACCAATTAACAAAAACCTGCTTCAGTTTATGCACAGGTGTTACTATGTGGGAGATATACAGTGATATTTGAAGCCTACATTAAAACTAAACAAACTTTGCATTTATTTTACTGTTTTAGTCATTATAGTGCGGCGACATTTTACAACAGATGGAAATTAATTTTGAGAAACCCAAAGAGGCTTTGTCAACCACAAGCCATATAAGAAAAACCTCTTTCAATTTATTCCCAGGTGTCTTGAGTTGGAATATTTGACTAGATCTTTACAGGCTATTTTTATAGTTTTAAATATTTAGTGATTTTCTGTTTTAGAGATTATTGTGTGACACGGATTCCGAGCAACTGGAAACGGATTTCTAAAATTTGAGAGAGTTTTTTCTCACACATGACCTTATCTACAAAAACATCTTTTAGTTTTGTGAGAGGTGTTATGGTTCAAGAGATACGAGTTCATCTTTGAGCCCTATTTTCAGAAATACGGTCTAAAATTAATGTAACTGATTCTATCTTGAGAGAGATGGTTGAGCTCAACTCCCTTAGTATAGGGATGAAATAATTGTATATATTTGATGAATTTCAAAGTGTAATGGTGGGATTTTTGCAGCAGAGCGAGGCTGCCATTGGACTGTGTAAATTTTTTCTTGAATATTATTTTAATGAAGTTTTTTCTGCTCTTTAAATTTGGGATTCATCACGGTGTTTAATGTGCAGCATATTTTTCTTGTAAATTCATTTCCATGCTTTTTTTTTCTACTAATTTGGTTACAAAATTATCTAAGGGAAGTTCTAGGAATCCATCCATGCACGATGCTCCTTTCACAATGATTATGTTGTTTGATGTAGTGGTTATCTTTACAGAATCCATCCTCTGTTAGATGCTCTATTGAGTAACCCTATGCTTCTCTTTCTTCTAAAGTTGCCACTGTAGATCCATCCCGTGATTGATGCCAGCAGGGCAGCTGTCTTTTCCCTCTTTTCTTCTCTCATTATATATTTAATCAGACTATACATTGCGCTTACTTTGCCCCAATTTTGCCGGCAGAAACTAGCACCAAATCCATAGCCCAATAGTCTCGTCTCTTGCTGTTTTCAACCCACAATTTTCAACCAAACCCTTATGCTTCACAGCTAGTCTAAGATTCAATTATCGCAACGACATTTTGTTGGCAAAGAGAAAGCCCTCTCTGGTCTGATAGGGCTAGATGCCAGATCAAAAGCTTGGTCTGTGGTTACCTCATAATTTCCTTTTCTCAACCTTGAGGTACATTATGAGTGTTAACATATTGGCGCCGTTGCCGGGGACGAGGTGGCAGACCTTCTCCGAGAAAGACCATTCAAGTTGTAGATCTGATTGCTGATGGTGGACAATAGTCAGACACATATGAAGGCTGAAATCATCTACCTGACGACTCCAGTGTTCAAAATCTCACGCTTCAAAGTTCAGAGCGACTTCACTGCCAATGAATCTAGAATCCAGATTTCAGAATGTTGATGGTAATCGCCGCTGACAAGGTATGTGGCAAACCCTGTGTGTTTTGAAGCTTTCAAAGAAGTTAAAGATCAGTTAGTGGATATTGAAATAGATGAAGTATTTTTTATTACCGTGCTTCAATGTTTGAGATCTCCAAAGTTTCCTCCTAAAGTTAAAACTGGTTTCCTTGAGTTAGTTGTTGAAAAATTTGTGAAGGAGATTCAGTATTAAAATGATCAGATCCAATCATATGAATTCAAAGATCCCAAAACGTTCTTGGAAACTCTCACTCCTTCAAAACAAGAAACAATAGGGCTGCCCGTGGTTGTTTTCATTGACAGTTTGTAGTTGGAGGTCCGTGTTGAGGAGTTAGGGCAGAAAACAGAGTCTGGTTTCTTTGACCATCTTGTTGCATATATGGAGTATCTTTTCAGTTTGAAGGATAAGTCATATTGTGTTTCACACAGCCAAACTCAGTTTGTGAATGTATGATTGTCAGCATTTCCAATTGTGTCCTGGTTCAAGAACTTCCCAACAATATCCTTGTCACAGTTACTTGAATGGTTGATCTAGCATTACAACATCACTTGATCTATTGATTTTGTAGCAAAGTAGGTTATATTTGTACATAAATAAGCTGCCTGAGGTAGCATTTCAGTTTTCAGTATTTGTTTATGTATAGATTACAGTATGTATATGTTTTTGGTTGGTATAAGTTGTTTAGGTTTGCAGTTGTTTATTACCGTATTGCCCAATGGATGAGGCACTTGGTCTATGGTGTTCTTGACACCTCCAAGGAGCTGCCATCCCCAATAAGACCAATGTTAGTTGCAGTCTTCGCAGTCTGTCACCAGGGATCAAAATGGGCTCTTATTATGTCTGTTTTTCAGAAATGTTTTGCACATGTTTTAGTGTCCTAAATATGTCCATTAGAATTATCTCAGAAAAATATTTCCAATGGTATATCACACTCCCGTAACGGGTTTCTGGATCAGAAGATATGATCGAAATGAATGATGGATTCTTGGTTATGCATGTTTTGAGGTCATTTGCTGCACACAGGGACAAGTTTACTACAAAATCATTTTCTAAAGTAATGGACAAGGATTTTACAAAAGTGAAAGAGGTTTTTGTCAAACACATACCAAATAACAAAAACCTCCTTAAGTTTATGCACAGGTGTTACTATGTGGGAGATATACAGTGATATTTGAATCCTACATTAAAACAAAACAAATTTTGCATTTATTTTATTGTTTTAGTTATTATAGTGCGGCGCCATTTTACAACATATAGAAAGTAATTTTGAGAAACCCAAAAAGGTTTTTATAAATCACAAGTCATATAAAATAAACCTCTTTCAGTTTATTCTTAAGAGTCCTGAGTTGGAATATTTGACAAGATCTTTATAGGCAATTTTTACAGTTTTAAATATTAAACAATGTAAACTTTGAAATGGGAACTATAAACTCAAAATGGAAACTCTGGCCCAAAAATCCCAGAAAAACATGAAGAACAATGCTAAAAACGGCAAGTGTGTATACTGGAACGATGGTTTTTTCTTTTAGGGTCAATTTTGAACATGTTTTAAAAATGGCAGTGAAGACAATTGTTTTTGTGGAAAAATTGTGCAAAAAACACCCTAAAAATGAAAAGTATTGATAGTGGAATGATGGATTTTTTTTAGTGTCAATTTTCAACATTTTTAAAAATGCCAGTGAAACTGAATTTAAAATTTCGATTAAATTTTTTTTTAAGATTGTTAAAAAAAAAAAAAATTATTTTAAAAACAAAAGAAAAAGACTCACATTACCCTATAAAACTATAAATATAATTTGATTCAAATAAAAAAATTTAAAATTATTATATAACACTCACACAATTTCATGAAAAATACTTTAAAATATAACATTGTGTGTATATTTTTAAATTGAATGTCTTAGTTTTATCCATACATATACCCTATATATATATATATATATATATATATTATATCTATATTATTATTAATATATAGTTTGTTGTTCTATGGTTGAAAATCATAATGGGTGACACTAGAATAAATGATACTTTGCACGAATTTAGAGGAATTAGATTCAAATTAAAATTCCTAAATTTAAAATATAATGGCAGTCAGGCGATTCCCGAAATCGCCTAACGTAAACGAGAAAAGCTTTGATATTCTTATGTTGCAATTATTATAACTGTAACCACTCCAAAAAATGCATGTAGATTTATTTGATTCCCTATTAATGTTAAAAAAAGTGTCGTGTTATTTGATTCCCTGTTAATGTTACTGAAGTTACTATTTTATCATTTTAACTCTTGGATTCTTAAATGAGGAATTAATAAAGCGGATTAACAACTTTGGTATCACTTAAAATATAATGATAATAGTTTGGACATTAAGGGTTTTGATTTAACCTAAAACATTAGGGATTGAGATTTTAGTTGATTCTAGCTGGAAAATAATATTTTTTAAATTAATAAATAAGTATTAATAAATAAAGTGTTGTTCTATGGCTGAAAATCATAATGGGTGACACTAAAATAAATGATACTTTATCAGAATTTAGAGGTTTAGATTCAAATTAAAATTCCTAAATTTAAAATATATTAGCAGTGGGGCGACTGCGGGAATTGCCCAACGTAAACGAGAAAAGCTTTGATCTTGTTATGTTGCAATTATTATAACTGTAACCACTCCAAAATGATGCATGTAGATTTATTTGATTCCCTATTAATGTTAAAAAAGTATCATGTTATTTGATTCCCTGTTAATGTTACTGAAGTTACTATTTTATCATTTTAACTCTTGGATTTTTAAATGAGGAATTAATAAAGTGGACTAACAACTTTGGTATCACTTGAAATATAATGATAATAGTTTGGACATTAAGGGTTTTGATTTAACCTAAAACAATAGGGATTGAGATTAGTTGATTCTGGCTAGAAAATAATATATTTTTTTGAATTAATAAATAAGTATTAATAAATAAAGTTTGTTGTTCTATGGTTGAAAAATCATAATGGGTGACATTAGAATAAATGATACTTCGCCGGAATTTAGAGGAATTAGATTCAAATTAAAATTCCTAAATTTCAAATATATTGGCAGTTAGGCGATTCCCGTAATCGCCCAATGTAAACAAGAAAAGCTTTGATTTTGTTATGTTGCAATTATTATAACTGTAACCACTCCAAAATGATGCATGTAGATTTATTTGATTCCCTATTAATGTTAAAAAAGTATCATGTTATTTATTCCCTGTTAATGTTACTGAAGTTACTATTTTATCATTTTAACTCTTGGATTTTTAAATGAGGAATTAATAAATTGGATTAACAACTTTGGTATCACTTAAAATATGATGATAATAGTATGGACATTAAGGGTTTTGATTTAACCAAAAACATTACGGATTGAGATTAGTTGATTCTGGTTGGAAAATAATATTTTTTGAATTAATAAATAAAGTTTGTTGTTCTATGGTTGAAAATCATAATGGGTGACATTAGAATAAATGATACTTTGCCGAAATTTAGAGGAATTAGATTCAAATTAAAATTCCTAAATTTAAAATATATTGGTAGCCGGGCGATTTCGGGAATCGCTCAACATAAATGAGAAAAGCTTTGATCTTGTTATGTTGCAATTATTATAACTGTGACCATTCCTAAATGATGCATGTAGATTTATTTGATTCCCTATTAATGTTAAAAAAGTATCATGTTATTTGATTCCCTGTTAATATTACTGAAGTTACTATTTTATCATTTTAACTCTTGGATTTTTAAATGAGGAATTAATAAAGTGGATTAACAACTTCCATATCACTTAAAATATAATGATAATAGTTTGGATATTAAGGGTTTTGATTTAACCTAAAACATTAGCGATTGAGATTAGTTGATTCTGGTTGGAAAGTAATATTTTTTTGAATTAATAAATAACTATTTATAAATAAAATTTGTTGTTCTATGGTTGAAAATCATAATGGGTGACAATAGAATAAATGATACTTTGCCAGAATTTAGAGGAATTAGATTCAAATTAAAATTCCTAAATTTAAAATATATTGGCAGCCGAGCGACTCCGGGAATCGCCCAACGTAAACAAGAAAAATCTTTGATCTTCTTATGTTGTAAAAAAGTATTATGTTATTTCATTTAATGTTACTAAAGTTACTATTTTATCATTTTAACTCTTGGATTTTTAAGTGAGGAATTAAAAAAGTAGGTTAACAACTTCAGTATCACTTAAAATATAATGATAATAGTTTGGACATTAAGGGTTTTGATTTAGCCTAAATCATTAGGGATTGAGATTAGTTGATTCTGTTTGGAAAATAATATTTGCATTAGGGATTGAGATTAGTTGATTATGTTTGGAAAATAATATTTTTTTGATTTAATAAATAAGTATTAATAAATAAAGTTTGTTGTTCTATGGTTGCAAATCATAATGGGTGAAACTAGAATAAATGATACTTTGCCATAATTTAGAGGAATTAGATTTAAATTAAAATTCCTAAATTTAAAATATATTGGCAGTCGAAAAATTCTGGGAATCGCCCAACTTAAATGAGAAAAGCTTTGATCTTGTTATGTTGCAATTATTATAATTGTAACCACTCCAAAATGATGCATGTACATTTATTTGATTCCCTATTAATGTTAAAAAAGTATCATGTTATTTGATTCCCTTTTATTGTTGCTAAAGTAACTATTTTATCATTTTAACTCTTGGATTTTTAAATGAGGAATTAATAAAGTGAATTAACAACTTTGGTATCACTTAAAATATAATGATAATAGTTTGGACATTAATGGTTTTGATTTAACATAAAACATTAGGGATTGAGATTAGTTGATTCTGGTTGGAAAATAATTTTTTTTTGAATTAATAAATAAAGTTTGTTGTTCTATGGTTGAAAATCATAATGGGTGACACTATAATAAATGATACTTTGTCGGAATTTAGAGGAATTAGATTCAAATTAAAATTCCTAAATTTAAAATATACAGGCAAACTGGTGATTCCGGGAATCGCCCAAGGTAAACGAGAAAATATTTGATCTTGTTATATTGAAATTATTATAACTTTAACCACTCCAAAATGATGCATGTAGATTTATTTGATTCCCTATTAATGTTAAAAAAGTATCATGTTATTTGATTCCCTGTTAATGTTACTGAAGTTACTATTTTATTGTTTTAACTCTTGGATTTTTAAATGAGGAATTAATAAAGTGAATTAACAACTTTGGTATACTTAAACTATAATGATAATAGTTTGGACATTAAGGGTTTTGATTTAACCTAAAACATTAGAGATTGAGATTAGTTGATTCTGGTTGGAAAACAATATTTTTTTTGAATTAATAAATAAGTATTAATAAATAAAGTTTGTTGTTCTGCGGTTGAAAATCGTAATGGGTAACACTAGAATAAATGATACTTTGCCGGAATTTAGAGGAATTAGAATAAATGATACTTTGCCGGCCACCGGAATCGCCCAACGTAAACGAGAAAAGCTTTGATTTTGTTATGTTGCAATTATTATAACTGTAACCATTTCAAAATGATGCATGTAGATTTATTTGATTCCCTACTAATGTTAAAAAATTACTATGTTATTTGATTCCCTGTTAATGTTACTAAAGTTACTATTTTATCATTTTAACTCTTGGATTTTAAAATGAGGAATTAATAAAGTGGATTAACAACTTTAGTATCAGTTAAAATATAATGATAATAGTTTGAACATTAAGGGTTTTGATTTAACCTAAAACATTAGGAATTGAGATTAGTTGATGCTTGTTGGAAGATAATATTTTTTTGAATTAATAAATAAAGTTTGTTGTTCTATGGTTGAAAATCATAATGGGTGACACTAGAATAAATGATACTTTGCCAAAATTTAGAGGAATTAGATTCAAATTAAAATTTCCTAAATTTAAAATATATTGGAAGCTGGGCGATTCTGGGAATTGCCCAACGTAAACGAGAAAAACTTTGATCTTGTTATGTTGCAATTATTAGAATTGTAACCACTCCAAAATGATGCATGTAGACTTATTGATTCCCTATTAATGTTAAAAAAGTATCATGTTATTTGGTTCCATGTTAATGTTATTGAAGTTACTATTTTATCATTTTAACTCTTAGATTTTTAAATGAGGAACTAATAAAGTGGATTAACAACTTTGGTATCACTTGAAATATAATGATAATAATTTGGACATTAAGGGTTTTGATTTAACCTAAAACATTAGGGATCAAAATTAGTTGATTTTGGTTGGAAAATAATAATTTTTTGAATTAATAAATAAGTATTAATATATAAAGTTTGTTGTTCTATGGTTGAAAATCATAATGGATGACACTAGAATAAATTTAAAGTTAAAAGATTGGTCTTTTAAAAATATGACATGATGCAGAATCATCATTTTTTTAAATAAGTATGCAAATCACTAACATTCTAAAACGTAATGTAAATAAAAAAAATTAAAGTGCCAAAAACTATGCTTTAAAAAAAATATGTGTGTTCTGCATCACCCCTTTTCAAAATCGGGTCACTTTTCTGCTATCTCTATGATACGGGTAACGATATCAGTTCCCGTTTCAAAGTTTACATTGTTATTTAGTGATTTTCTGTTTTAGAGATTATTGTGTGACATGGATTACGAGCAACGGGAAACGAATTTCAAAAATTTGAGAGAGGTTTTCCTCACATATGACCTTATCTACAAAAACCTCTTTCAGTTTTGTAATAGGTGTTATGGTTCAAGAGATACGAGTTCATCTTTGAGCCTTATTTTCAGAAATTTGGTCCAATATTAATGTAACTGATTCTATCTTGAGAGAGATGGTTGAGCTCAACTCCCTTAGTATAGGGATGAGCTAATTGTATATATTTGATGAATTTTAGATTGTAATGGTGGGATTTTTGCAGCAGAGTGAGGCTGCCATTGGACTGTGTAAATTCTTCCTTGAATATTATTTTAATGAAGTTTTTTCTGTTCTTTAAATTTGGGATTCATCACGGTATTTAATGTGCAACATGTTTTTCTTTTAAATTCATTTCCATGCTTTATTTTTTCTGCTAATTTGGTTACAACATTCTCTAAGGGAAGTGTTAGGAATCCATCCATGCATGATGCTCCTTTCACAATGATTATGTTGTTTGATGTAATGGTTATCTTTACAGAATTCATCCTTTGTTAGATGCTTTGTTGAGTAACCCTGTGCTTCTCTTTCTTCTAAAGTTGCCACTGTAGATCCATCCCCTGATTGATGCCTACAAGACAGCGGTCTTTTCCCTCTTTTCTTCTCTCATTATATCTTTAATTTGGCTATAAATTGCGCTTACTTTGCCCCAAGTTTGTCGACAGAAACTAGCCCCAAATCCATAGCCCAATAGTCCATTCTCTTGCTGTTTTCAACCCACAATTTTCAGCCAAACCCTTATGCTTCATAGCTATCCTAAGATTCAATTATCATAGCCATGTTTTGTTGGCAAAGAAAGAGACCTCTTTGGTCTGGCAGTGTTAGATGCCAGATTAAAAACTTGGTCTGTGGTTATCTCGGAATTGCCTTTTCTTAGCCTTGAGGTACATCCTGAGTGCTAACGTATTAGCGTTGTTTCCAGGGATGACGTGACAGATCTTCTTCGGGAAAGATCGTTCGAGTTGCAGATCTGATCGCTGATGGTGGACAATAGTCAGACATATATGAAGGCTGAAATCATCTACCTGACGACTCCAGTGTTCAAGATCCCGAGCTTCAAAGTTTAGAGCGACTTCACTGCCAACAATAGAATCTAGATTTCAGAACGTTGATGATAATCACTGATGACAGGGTATGTGGCAAACCCTGTGTGTTTTGAAGCTTTCAAAGAAGTTAGAGATCAGTTAGTGGATATTGAAATAGATGAAGCATTTTTCATTACCATGCTTCAATGTTTGAGATCTCCGAAGTTTCCTCCTAAAGCTAAAACTGGTTTCTTTGAGTTAGTTGTTGAAAATTTTGAGAAGGAGATTCAGTATTTAAATAATTAGATCCAATCATATGAATTCCAAGATCCCAAAAATTTCTTGGAAACTCTCCCTCCTTCAAAACAAGAAACAATAGGGCTGTCCGTGGTTGTTTGCATTGACAGTTTGCAGTTGGAGGTCCGCGTTGAAGAGTTAGGGCAGCAAACAGAGTCTGGTTTCTTTGATCCTCTTGTTAAATATATGGAGTGTTTTTTCAATTTGAAGGATAACTCAAATTGTCTTTCACACAGCAAAACTCAGTTTGTGAATGTATGGCTGTCAAAATTTCCAATTGTGTCCTAGTTCAAGCACTTCCCAATAGTATCCTTGTCACAGTTACTTGATTGGTTGATCTGGCATTACAACATCACTTCATCTATTGATTTTATAGCAAAGTAGGTTATATTTGTACATAAATAAGCTGCCTAAGGCAACATTTCAATTTTCAGTATTTGTTTATGTATAGATTATAGTATGTATATGTTTTTGGTTGGTATAAGTCGTTCAGTTTTGCAGTTGTTTGTGACCGTATTGCCCAATGGATGAGGCGCTTTGTCTATGGTGTTCTTGACACCTCCAAGGAGCTGCCATCCCCAATAAGGCCAATGTTAGTTCCAGTCTTCGCAGCCTGTCACCAAGGATCAAAATGGGCTCTTACTATGTCTGGTTTTCAGAGATGTTTTGCCCATGAGTTTCAGTGCAAATAATATCCTAAGTATGTCCATCAGAAGTAGCTCGTAAAAATATTTCCAATGGTATATCACACTCCCGTAACAGGTTTCTGGATGAGAAGATGTGATCGAAATGAATGATGGATTCTTGGTTATGCATGTTTTGAGGTCATTTGCTGCACACAGGGACAAGTTTACTACAAAATCAGTTTCTGAAGTAATGGACAGGGATTTTACGAAAGTGAAAGGTTTTTTTCAATCATATACCAAATAACAAAAACCTCATTCAGTTTATGCACATGTGTTATTATGTGGGAGATATACAATGATATTTGCAGCCTACATTGAAACAAAACAAATTTTGCATTTATTTTACTGTTTTAGTCATTATAGTGCGACGCCATTTTACAACAGATGGAAAGTAATTTTGAGAAACCCAAAGAGGTTTTTTCAAACACAAGCCATATAACAAAAGCCTCTTTCAGTTTATTCCCAGGTGTGTTGAGTTGGAATATTTGACTAGATCTTTACAGGTTATTTTCACAGTTTTAAATATTTAGCGATTTTCTGTTTTAGAGATTATTGTGTGACACAAATTCCGAGCAACTGGAAACGGATTTCTAAAATTTGAGAGATTTTTTTCTCACACATGACCTTATCTATGAAAACCTCTTTCAGTTTTGTAACAGGTGTTATGGTTCAAGAGACACGAGTTCATCTTTGAGCCCTATTTTCAGAAATTCAGTCCAAAATTAATGTAACTGATTCTATCTTGAGAGAGATGGTTGAGCTCAACTCCCTTAGTATAGGGATGAGTTAATTGTATATATTTGATGAATTTCAGAGTGTAATGGTGGGATTTTTGCAGTAGAGTGAGGCTACCATTAGACAGTGTAAAGTTTTCCTTGAATATTATCTTAATGAAGTTTTTCTGCTCTTTAAATTTGGGATTCATCACGGTGTTTAATATGTAGCATGTTTTTCTTGTGAATTCATTTCCATGATTTTTTTTTCTACTAATTTGGTTACAAAATTCTCTAAGGGAAGTGTTAGGAATCCATCCATGCATGATACTCCTTTCATAATGATTATGTTGTTTGATGTAGTGGTTATCTTTACAGAATCCATCCTCTGTTAGATGCTTTGTTGAGTAACCCTGTGCTTCTCTTTCTTCTAAAGTTGCCACTCTAGATCCATCCCCTGATTGATGCCTGCAGGGCAGCTGTCTTTTCCCTCTTTTCTTCTCTCATTATATCTTTAATCTCACTGTACATTATGCTTACTTTGCCCCATGTTTGTCGGCAGAAACTAGCCCCAAATCCATAGCCCAACAGTCCCTTCTCTTGCTATTTTCAACCCACAATTTTCAACCAAACCCTTATTCTTGATAGCTAGCCTAAGATTCAGTTATTGAAGCCACGTTTTGTTGGAAAAGAGAGAGCCCTCTCTAGTCTGGCAGGGCTAGACGCTAGATCAAAAGCTTGGTCTATGGTTACCTCAAAATTGCCTTTTTCTCAGCCTTGAGGTACATTCTGAGTGCTAACATATTGGCATCGTTGCCAGGGACGAGGTGATAGATCTTCTCTGGGAAAGATCGTTCAAGTTGCAGATCTGATTGCTGATGGTGGACAATAGTTAGACACATATGAAGGCTGAAATCATCTACCTGACGACTCCAGTGTTCAATATCCCGAGCTTCAAAGTTCAGATCGACTTCATTGCCAACGAATCTAGAATCCAGATTTTAGAACTTTGTTGGTAATCACTAATGACAGAGTATGTGGCAAACCCTGTGTGTTGTGAAGCTTTCAAAGAAGTTAGAGATTAGTTAGTGGATATTGAAATAGATGAAGTATTTTTCATCACTGTGCTTCAATGTTTGAGATCTCTGAAGTTTCCTCCTAAAGCTAAAACTGGTTTCTTTGAGTTAGTTGTTGAAAAATTTGAGAAGGAGATTTAGTATTTAAATGATCAGATCTAATCATATGAATTCCAAGATCCCAAAAAGTTCTTGGAAACTCTCCCTCCTTCAAAACAAGAAACAATAGGGTTGCCTGTGATTGTTTGCATTGACAGTTTGTAGTTGGAGGTTTGCGTTGAGGATTTAGGGAAGCAAACAGAGTCTGGTTTCTTTGATCCTCTTGTTGCATATATGGAGTATTTTTTCAGTTTGAAGGATAAGTCAGATTGTCTTTCACACAACCAAACTCAGTTTGTGCATGTATGGCTATCAACATTTCTGATTGTGTCCTGGTTCAAGCACTTCCCACAGTATCCTTGTCACAGTTACTTGATTGGTTGATTTGGCATCACAACATCACTTAATCTATTCATTTTGCAACAATGTAGGTTAGATTTGTACATAAATAAGCTACCTGAGGCAATGTTTCAATTTTCAGTATTTGTTTATGTACAGATTACAGTATGTATATGTTTTTGGTTGGTATAAGTTGTTCAGGTTTGTAGTTGTTTGTGACCGTATTGCCCAATGGATGAGGCACTTGGTCTACGATGTTCTTATGCCACCAAGGAGCTTCTATCCCCAATAAGGCCAATGTTAGTTCTAGTCTTCGCAGCCTGTCACCAAGTATCAAAATGGGTACTATGTCTGGTTTTCAGAGTTTTTTTGCACATGAGTTTTAGTGAAAATAATATCCAAAGTATGTCCATCAGAAGTAGCTTGGAAAAATATTTCCAATGGTATATCGCACTCCCATAACTAGTTTCTGGATCAGAAGATATGATCGAAATGAATAATGGATTCTTGGTTATGCATGTTTTGAGGTCATTCGCTGCACACAGGGACAAGTTTACTACAAAATCCTTTTTTGAAGTAATGGACAGGGATTTACAAAAGTGAAAGAGGTTTTTGTCAAACAGATACCAAATAACAAAAACCTCCTTCAGTTTATGCACACGTGTTACTATGTGGGAGATATATAGTGATATTTGAAGCCTACATTAAAACAAAACAAATTTTGCATTTATTTTACTGTTTTAGTTATTATAGTGCGGCGCCATTTTACAACAGATGGAAAGTAATTTTGAGAAACCCAAAGAGGTTTTTATTAATCACAAGTCATATAACACAAACCTCATTCAGTTTATTCCTGGAAGTCCTGAGTTGGAATATTTGACTAGATCGTTATTGGCTATTTTTACATTTTTAAATAAATTTTAGTGATTTTCTGTTTTAGAGATTGTTGTGTGACATGGATTATGAGCAACTAGAAACGAATTTCAAACATTTGAGAGAGGTTTTCCTCACATGTGACCTTATCTACAAAAACCTCTTTCAGTTTTGTAACAGGTGTTATGGTTCAAGAGATACAAGTTCATCTTTGAGCCTTATTTTCCTAAATTCGGTCCAAAATTAATGTAACTGATTCTATCTTGAGAGAGATGGTTGAGCTCAACTCCCTTAGTATAGGGATGAGCTAATTGTATATATATTTGATGAATTTTAGAGTGTAATGGTGGGATTTTTGTAGCAGAGCGAGGCTGTCATTAGGCTGTGTAAATTTTTCCTTGAATATTATTTTAATGAAGTTTTTTCTGCTCTTTAAATTTGGGATTCATCACGGTGTTTAATGTGCATCATGTTTTTCTTGTAAATTCATTTCCATGCTTTGTTTTTTCTACTAATTTGGTTACAACATTCTCTAAGCGAAGTGTTAGGAATCCATCCATGCACGATGCTCCTTTCACAATGATTATGTTGTTTGATCTAGTGGTTATCTTTTTAGAATCCATCCTCTGTTAGATGCTTTGTTGAGTAACCCTGTGCTTCTCTTTCTTCTAAAGTTGCCACTGTAGATCCATCCCCTGATTGATGCCTGCAGGGCAGCTGTCTTTTCCCTCTTTTCTTCTCTCATTATATCTTTAATTTGGCTGTACATTGCGGTTTGCCCTAAGTTTTCCAACAAAAACTATCCCCAAATCCATAGCCCAATAGTCCCTTCTCTTGCTGTTTTCAACCCACAATTTTCAACCAAACCCTTATTCTTCATAGCTAGCCTAATATTTAGTTATTGTAGCTACATTTTGTTGGCAAAGAGAAGGCCCTTTTTGGTTTGGTAGGGCTAGAAGCCAGATCAAAAGCTTGGTTTGTGGTTACCTCAGAATTGCCTTTTCTCAGCCTTGAGGTACGTTATGAGTGCTAACATATTGGCACAGTTGTCGGGGACGAGGTGACAGATCTTCTCCGGGAAAGATAGTTCAAGTTGCAGATCTGATTGCTGATGGTGGACAATAGTCAGACACATATGAAGGCGGAAATCATCTACCAGACGACTCCAGTGTTCAAGATCCCGAGCTTCAAAGTTCAGGGCGACTTCACTGCCAACAAATCTAGAATCCAGATTTCAGAACATTGATGGTAATCACTGTTGACAGGGTATGTGGCAAATCCTATGCATTGTGAAGCTTTCAAAGAAGTTAGAGATTAGTTAGTGGATATTGAAATAGATGAAGTACTTTTCATTACCGTGCTTCAATGTTTGAGATCTCTGAAGTTTCCTCCTAAAGCTAAAACTCGTTTCTTTGAGTTAGTTGTTAAAAAATATAAGAAGTAGATTTAGTATTTAAATGATCAAATCTAATCATATGAATTCCAAGATCCCAAAAAGTTTTTGGAAACTCTCCCTCCTTCAAAACAAGAACTAACAGGGCTACCCGTGGTTGTTTGCATTGACAGTTTACAGTTGGAGGTCTGCATTGAGGAGTTAGGGCAGCAAACAGAGTCTGGTTTCTTTGATCCTCTTGTTGCATATATGGAGTATTTTTTCAGTTTGAAGGATAAGTGAGATTGTCTTTCACACAACCAAACTCAGTTTATGCATGTATGGCTGTCAGCATTTCCAATTGTGTCCTGGTTCAAGCACTTCCCAGCAGTATCCTTGTCACAGTTACTTGATTGCTTGATTTGGCATCACAACATCACTTGATCTATTCATTTTGCAGCAAGGTAGGTTAGATTTGTACATAAATAAGTTGCCTGAGGCAGCGTTTCAATTTTCAGTGTTTGTTTATGTACAAATTACAATATGTATATGTTTTTGGTTGGTATAAGTTGTTAAGGTTTGCAGTTGTTTGTGACTGTATTGCCCAATGGATGAGGCACTTGGTCTCGATGTTCTTACGCCTCCAAGGAGCTGCCATCCCCAATAAGGCCAATGTTACCTCCAGCCTTCACAGCCTGTCACTAGGGATCGAAATGGGCTCTTAGTATGTCTGGTTTTCAAAGATGTTTTCCACATGAATTTAAGTGCAAATCATATCCTGAGTATGTCCATCAAAAGTAGCTCGGAAAAATCTATCCAATGGTATATCACACTCCCGTAACCGGTTTTTGGATTAGAAGATATGATCGAAATGAATGATGGATTCTTGGTTATGCATGTTTTGAGGTCATTTGTTGCACACATGGACAAGTTTACTACAAAATCAGTTTCTGAAGTAATGGACAGGGATTTTACAAAAGTGAAAGAGGTTTTTGTCAATCACATACCAAATAACAAAAATATCCTTCAGTTTATGCACAAGTGTTACTATGTGGGAGATATACAATGTTATTTGAATCCTACATTAAAACTAAACAAATTTTGCATTTATTTTATTGTTTTAGTCATTATAGTGCGGTGCCATTTTACAACAGATGGAAAGTAATTTTGAGAAACCCAAAGAAGTTTTGACAACCACGAGCCATATAACAAAAACCTCTTTCAGTTTATTCCTAGGTATCTTGAGTTGGAATATTTGACTAGATCTTTACAGGTTATTTTTACAATTTTAAATATTTAGTGATTTTTTGTTTTAGAGATTATTATGTGACACGGTTTCTGAGCAACTGGAAACGAATTTCTAAAATTTGAGAGAGGTTTTTCTCATACATGAACGTATCTACCAACTTTCAGTTTTGTAACAGGTGTTATGGTTCAAGAGATATGAGTTCATCTTTGAGCCCTATTTTCAGAAATTCAATCCAAAATTAAAGTAACTGATTCTATCTTGAGAGAGATGGTTGAGCTCAACTCCCTTAGTATAGGGATGAGCTAATTGTATATATTTGATCAATTTTGGAGTGTAATGGTGGGAATTTTGCAGCAGAGTGAGGTTTCCATTGGACTGTGTAAATTTTTCCTTGAATATTATTTTAATGAAGCTTTTTCTGCTCTTTAAATTTGGGATTCATCACGGTGTTTAATGTGCAACATGTTTTTCTTGTAAATTCATTTCCATGCTTTGTTTTTTATGCTAATTTGGTTACAACATTCTCTAAGGGAAGTGTTAGAAATCCATCCATGCACGATCCTCCTTTCACAACGGTTATGTTGTTTGATGTAGTGGTTATCTTTTTAGAATCTATCCTCTATTAGATGCTCTGTTGAGTAACCCTGTGCTTCTCTTTCTTCTAAAGTTGCCATTGTAGATCCATCCCTTGATTAATGCCTGCAGGGCAGCGGTCTTTTCCCTTTTTTCTTCTCTCATTACATCTTTAATCTGGCTATACATTGTGCTTACTTTGCCCCAAGTTTGCCGGCAGAAACTAACCCCAAATCCATAGCCCAATAGTCCCTTCTCTTGTTGTTTTCAACCCACAATTTTCAACCAAACCCTTATTCTTCATAGCTAGCCTAAGATTTAGTTATCGCAACCACATTTTGTTGGCAAAGAGAAAGCCCTCTCTGATCTGGTAGGGCTAGATGGAATATTAAAAGCTTGGTCTGTGGTTACCTCAGAATTGCCTTTTCTTAGCCTTGAGGTACATTCTGAGTGCTAACATATTGGTGTTGTTTCCGGGGATGAGGTGACAGATCTTCTCCAGGAAATATCATTCAAGTTGCAGATCTGATTGTTGATGGTAGACAATAGTAAAACACATATGAAGGCTGAAATTATCTACATGACGACTCCAGTGTTCAAGATCCCGAGCTTCAAAGTCACTGCCAATGAATCTAGAATCAAGATTTTAGAACGTTGATGGTAATCACCGATGACAGGGTATGTGGCAAACCATATGTGTTGTGAAGCTTTCAAAGAAGTTAGAGATCAGTTAGTGGATATTGAAATAGATGAAGTATTTTTCATTATCGTGCTTCAAGTTTGAGATCTCTGAAGTTTCCTCCTAAAGCTAAAACTGGTTTCTTTGAGTTAGTTGTTGAAAAATTTGAGAAGGAGATTCAGTGTTTAAATGATGAGATCCAATAATATGAATTCTGAGATCCCAAAAAGTTCTTGGAAACTCTCTCTCCTTCAAAACAAGAAACAATAGGGTTGCCCGTGGTTGTTTGCATTGACAGTTTGCAGTTGGAGGTCTACGTTGAGGAGTTAGGCCAGCAAGTAGAGTCTGGTTTCTTTGATCTAATTGTTGCATATATGGAGTATTTTTTCAGTTTGAAGGATAACACAGATTGTCTTTCACATAGCCAAACTCAGTTTGTGAATGTATGGCTGTCAGCATTTCCAATTGTGTCCTGGTTCAAGCAATTCCCAGCAGTATCCTTGTCACAGTTACTTGATTGGTTGATCTCGCATTACAACATCATTGGATCTATTGATTGTGCAACAAATTAGGTTAGATTTGTACATATATAGGCTGCCTAAGGTAGCATTTCAGTTTTCAGTATTTGTTTATGTACAGATTACAGTATGTATATGTTTTTGGTTGGTATAAGTTGTTCAGGTTTGCAGTTGTTTGTGACTGTATTGCCCAGTGGATGAGGCACTTGGTCTACGGTGTTCTTGACACCTCCAAGGAGCTGCCATCCCCATTAAGGCCAATGTTAGTTCCAGTCTTCACAGACTGTCACTAGGGATCAAAATGTGCTCTTACTATGTCTGGTTTTCAGAGATGTTTTGCGCATGAGTTTCAGTGCAAATCATATACTAAGTATGTCCATCAGAAGTAGCTCAGAAAAATCTTTCCAATGGTATATCACACTCCCGTAATGGGTTTTTGGATCAAAAGATATGATCGAAATGAATGATGGATTCTTGGTTATGCATGTTTTGAGGTCATTTGATGCACACAGGGACAAGTTTACTACAAAATCAGTTTCTGAAGTAATGGACATTGTGGAGCAAACATTTACATATGGACTGATGACGAAGGCAAGGAAAAAGTGCAAGAGGAAGATCTTGGTGATGAGGAGGAAAGAGATTTTGATCTGATTAAGCATTAGGAGCCACAACATCACTTTACTTATCATGGAGTTGGCATCATTGACTTGGAAGCTCAGGATGGAGAAACTATCAAGGATATCATCATTCAAGAGAGGGAAGCTCAAATACAATCTTTAGCAGACAATTAAGAGAGAGCCAAGTTCATCATCAAATATCTAGAATAGGAAAACAAACAATTTAGTGATAAGCAAGTCCTCATGGAGCTACAAATGATCAAAGCAAACAGACAAATGGCTAAAGAGGCTCATGTCACATTTACTCCTATTGAGCAAGAGATTGAAAATGATAGGTAAACTTGGCTTGAGAGGGTCAGCATAAATCTTGAAGGACTAATTGAGAAGGCCAATAGGGATAAGAAAATGCTCTGCCACATGGCCTACCATTACATGACCCACAACGAAATCTGTAACATGAGGATTAGAGAATTGAAGGCAAGGCTAAGGAGAGATTTGGAAGGAAAAAAGAAGCAAGATAAATTGAGAATGTTGGCTGAAGCCTCCCTTGCCCATCAAAGCAGCTGATAGTGGTGTCCCATTCCAAATTTGGGAAAATTTTGTAAAGTTTTTGCTTTTTTGGAAATTTGTAATTTTTAACACAGAAATTTTGCCTGGCGCTGTGCTGCGCTTTTTCTTGGAGCATCAGATGGAAAAAATGTTTGCATATTTGGATTCAGGAGGATGAGGACATGCACCCTGGAAATTTCAGAAGTTTTGGAGCAAATTTGGGTCACCAAAAGGTCCAAAAACTACCAAAAAATGACCTCTCTGCCTCTTTTTGGACACACAAAAGCAGTCTTGGGAGATTCAAGTTTTGAGGGGGAAAATGACCTCAAAATTCAAAAATTCTAGGTGTTCCAGAAACTAGACTTGAAGACGTTTCCAATGCACTATCATGGACTCAATTTGGCTAAGGGGAAGGCCTCCAAAAATGTGCTGAAAGTGGCACTGCGCTTTTGGTTAGTGGCACTATGCTTTTGACCATTTTGGTTAGAAAATCAAAATTTCGCCTATTTTGACTAGAATCTAATTTCTCTCTCCTCATGGTTGTTTTTACTGATGTAATTGATGACATGGTATGTAATTGTAATGGTAAAATAGTGTTAGAGGGTAGATTCATTACTTAGAGGTGGTTTTGAGGCAAATGAATTTGTTTCCACTCTTTCAGGGCAGGTTGTTTGACTGCCTATATTCCAATTCTTAGTTGGGAAATGGTTGAAACAATCCCTATTCTCATGGATTCATCCCTTGATGTTCAGGAAGAGCGGTTTTGATGTTTGTATTATGTATTTTCTTTCTCATTTGCAAGGTTTGGACTCACTTGGATGCTTTGAACAATATTGTATATCCTTGTAAGCAGTTTGGCGAGGAAATTAATAGGAGTTGTAGCTATTTTTATGGGATACCTGTGGTATGGTGATTTTGCGTAGTTTATTCTTTTGTTATCAGTTGTTCACATGTTTTATGTGTGCCATCATCTATTTCACTGCTTCTGACTGAATGATATCATAATAGATAGGTAGAATTCATTGTTTGCAGTGCTCTACCTTGGGAAATCTTTCAGTATTTTATGTTTTCTGCTATTTGAGAAGGATACATGATTGCTCCATACCCTCCTTAGCTCCTCACCAGTCTTAGACACCCCATCTCATTTAATTTCCAGTGCAAAAGCTTATACCTATCTTGCCCCATAGAACACCCTACATTCTGACCTAATTTCCCAGACCCAAATTGCTCAGCCCCATCTGATCCAACAAAAAACCAACAAAATTAATAAAAGCCCTAGAGCTACTATACCTAGCATAAAATCTTGTTCATGATCCAGTCGTTTGACTAAGATTCATAAGGAGAGAGCCCTCTCTCGACCTAGTAGGGCTAGCTACCAGGTTAAGCTTGGTTTTTGGTTATCCTAGGATCTCCTTCCTTCAGCCCGAGGTCAATCTAGGCTCTAACACGAGTATAGGAGGAAAAGAAGTGTTGCTTCGAGGGTTTACCCTCTATTTTTTATGAGCGCCTATGTTATGGATGCAATTTGTTTTAGTTCAAAATTCCCTATCATGGGAAGGAAATGGAATATTCGAAATCTGCTTCCCATTCACATATACCATAAGGACATGTGGGAATCCAATTTTCAACCACATTTTTTCAAGATTTGTCATAAAGTTATGCTCCGTATTCACAAGCAGCTTTATAATCAAGATGCCCCCAAGTTTTCCCAAGAATCTAAAGTAAACATCCTCCCGATAGCCAGATGGTTTGGGGAGGAAATATTTACATATATTAGGGTTTTTTGGCAGCACCACCTTTCCCCCATGTCCTCCAATACTATGTTCGAGATAAATTGATGGCTAGAGAGATAGCCTATCAAACAGCTAGTGAGGGAGGAATGAGCAAGTCATTAAAGGAATCAAAAAAGGCCATCTAGCCTACATTCTCGGTACAATGTGGAGCATTTTCATTACATGATCTAGGGCATGCATCCAAAGAAGTAGAGAAAATGTTATTTCTGTGAATACCTAAATTCCCTGGAAGGCAATATGACCCATTCGGCACTATCGAAAATTACACCACTCTGGTGAGAATAAAAGTATTCAGCAATGAGGCGATGCCTTTGATGACATATTTTTGTAGAAAAACACATTCACAGAGGTGAAGCATATGGCACAACTAATTTTTGACTGTGAAGATCTGGAAAAGTTTTACAGTTACAGAGAAAGGGGGTTAGCAAAGGTCCAATTGGACCAATTATTGATTGAACCAATAAGGGAGCCCACTCCCAATGTGACTATAGAAGGAGACTCCAAAGAAAACTCCAAGACCAATTATGGATAAGAATCTCAAGAGAAATTTACCAGGGAATCACAATAATCATCAGAAAATGGGAAAAACAGAAGCATGGAGTCAGTAAAGGATACAAACCAATCTACATAGAAGATAGTTGAAGAAACTTTAGCTAGCAAGTAGGTTGAAATCCCTACTACCTCCCCACAGGCAATAAAACCCCTGGTAATTGATTTAGAGGAAGAGTGGGACAATTTTAATAAAAGACTCAACACAGAGGAATAGGTGCCAGAGTTGCAAAATCCGCAACAGAAAACAACTCTGGAAATTAAAATGGAGGAGACTGCAAATACACAAGAGGTAGAGCACATCCCTGTTACCCCCACTTCTGAAATAATTTTGAGAATTGAAGAAATTCCCCCTCTAGATGTGTTTTATAGCCCACAACATAAGGCCGTGGTGAAAAGAAAAAGAAAGAAAAGGAAATTGGAATCTACAGCTGCTACTACCCCTGGAAATGAACCAATGGATGTTCTATGGAAACACTCACCTGTTGACCCATCTGCCAATCTTACTGGACTCTCATAGTTTGCAGGTGCTTACAATACAACGACCATGGAAAAAGAAACATAAATATAGATGTTGCTTAGAGAAAAGGAAGATAATATAAAGTCGCTTGAGCAACAATTACAACAAGCAAAATTCGACCAGCAGGCAGAGATACAATTAGCCAAGCTACAACGGGAATTCGGGACGATGCAAATAGAACATCGAACCAACTTAGCCAAGAAGGAAGCACAGATACAGGCAATAATTGATCTACACAAACACGATCCAAAAATTGATCAATCTGTTACTAAAGCTCTCAGTCTTAACTCCTAGCTGATGCACCAGAAAGAATTTTTCTGCCAGAATATTTCACAGTGGAAATATTATTGTGAAACAAGCGATAAATTGACAAGTCAAGTCGTGGAAATGAGACTTGAATACAATGAGGTCTTTAAAAAATGTCTTCGATTTTATCGCCTGGAAAAATACAGAAGATGGGAGAAAGGTTGACCTGCACAAGCTAGAAGAATGGCATAAAGAAATCCTATTTTCGAGCTCGGATTCTAGGCTTAAAGAAGCAGAAAAGGCAACAGTAGACACAACAACAACAACAAATAGTGTTATAGAAAACATCAATGAAAATTTACATAGTGCCAATCTTGTGGCAGAGTCCATTCCAGGTTTCCTTCCTAATGTGAAACAACTTGAACAACAATGGAAACAGGCAGTGGAAGAAAAAGCAGAAGTGATAAGCAAATGACCAGGTTAAACTAGGGGGTATATTGGCAAAATTTGGTAAAACCTCACAGCCAATGGATGACCCTGCGATGCTTGACCACTTCTACGGAGAAAATGGTGCCAACACTAACCGATGCCGTATTCATTGGAAAGTTGACAGCTGAAGTCGGCCAACCAACATAGCTCAAGCCCATGATGAATATTTGCAATCTGAAGGACCAAATGCAGGATAGTTAGTCACCTTGTTTATTTCCATTTCAATTTTATTTTTGCACAAATTAAGGCAAGTCGTTTAAACCTCCTCAACTATTTTTGCAATAATCTATTTTTAGTTTTATAGTTTAAGTATTTAAACCCTTCTCATGCATTTAGAGAGGTGTCCAGAATTTTATCAAAAACAGTCTTCAAAAAATGCACTTTTTTCCCTTTGAGGAAGTTCTGGTGAAATTAATGGAACATGATTTATTTTAATTTGGTTTAGCATCTTCTACTAAAATTTCACTTTTGTACTCTTAGATGGTGTTGAATGGACTGAAGATAGATCAATATTTCTGAAACACATGAGTAGGACGTATTATAAATGGTACTTTTATCTCGTAATCCTTTTTACTTATGTATTAAGCAATGGTTTCTTTTCAAATTGTTTATGTATGAAAGTCTGACTCTAGACTACCATTATTGCACTTCTGTATGATGATGATCTATATTTTATGCTGAATATATGAATAATTCCTTATGCGATATATCTTTCACAATCATCTCAGCTAAATTTTTATACAAAACGATTATTGTTAAAACAAATTCACTTCTCATCATAATTGAATGATCTTTATTACCAATTGCTTTAACATATTATTGTAGATCACATACATCAATTTAATCCCGAGTATATTTATCATTAGATGGTGCTTAAATTAGGATAAAATGCATGTTATTGTTAGCTTATATTAGATTACTTTTAGCTTAGAGATTACTTTAAAAACATCACATATCACACCATTAGCAAAAGCATTAAATAGATTGGGAAATTAGTCCCATTATCCCCAGTCAGAGCCACTACTCCAAATGGAAAAGGAGCTACCAATGAAGGTCCGGACCAGGTGGTTTTCCCCCATGTTGAAGCAATGATTTTCGAGGCTTCAACATTTTGGTGCTAGAAGGAGGGCTTGAATGTGAATGACAAGTAAATCTAAATTAACAGGCCATTCTAAGAGTAAATCTCCCTCACCCTCACCTCCAACTTCTCGAAAGTATTCCAAATCCCATGATCCTAAGTGAGAAGTTGCACAGAAAATTATACAACTCATTGTTGAAATCCCAGACAAGCCAGATCATTCTTCTCTTACTGAAGCCCCTGAAGTTCAACCTTTGATTCATAAATTACAGGGGATTTCGCTATCTCAAGAAGAATCTGAGTTATCCTAGGATAGTGTTACCTCTCAGTTCACTCCATCTCAATGGGTATCTAGAGCACAATGTGAAAAGTTTGGAATTCCTTTGTTCGAATTTTCTCTCCCAAGCCGTAAGAAAGCTAAGAAAACACCATCTGAATCTCACAGCTACGTTCTATCATCATCTTCATTCATTCCATCTATATCTTCACAAGATCAATCACCCACCTCACCACTCCATATCGTGATTCACACAAGTATAGGAGCTACATCTTCCTCTACCCAATCACCTTCAAACACTACTTCTACACCTTCCCCTACCCACATACCAGCAATGGAACAAAATCCTCCGAGGCCATGGACAAATCGAGGGGCTGTTAGGATGGCTAGAACTTTACATCAATTACCATCACACCCAGAGAAATGGTTGCCCAAATTCAATCCTGATAATGGCCTATTAGTTGAGGAACATATAAATAATTTTATGTTGTCCATTAACTTGAATGAAGTAATGGAAGAAGACGAAGTTGTAATATTATTCCCATATACTTTACAGGGAGGAGCAGGATCATGGTACTTTTCGTTACCATCAGGTTATATTAACAGTTGGGATGCTTTTCAAGAGATTTTTTTAACTAAATTTGGAGATGATAGATCTACAACTACTCTAATCAATGATCTCTCCAATTTGAAAGTTGAACCGAAAGAACCCATTAAGGACTTCAACTCTCGCTTCAATAAATTATTGAATAATATACCAACGACATCTAAGCCTAGAGGAGAGGTCCAAAATGAGTGGTACATCTCTGTTCTACTATCAAACACAACTATCTTCGTTGATAGAGCTGCATAACCCACTTTGGCAGAAAATATGAAAGAGGCAATAGCTGTGGAAAAACACATTTTAGCTATGGAAAAGAAAAACACATTAGAAGAATGGAAATTTAAGGAAGTAACCTTCAAAGATGACTCTAATAAGAAACCACCAAAAGATCCTTTTGATATTGAAGGGTTACAAAACTTCTTCAAGACCATGTCTAACGAAATGGTTGATATTAAAAAACTGGTAGCAGAGACTTCCTCTAAAAAACCTTTTAGACAATTCAAAAGGAATTCCTCTGCTGATCCTAAACCCCCAAATGCCATATCAAATGTTGAATCAGATGGAGAGGAGGATGAAGTTTCAACAAATGAAGAACAAACAGATGATGAAGAAGTAGCAGAACTACAAGGGATGTGGGATTTTATACTTCCCAATGAAGAAAGTCAAGAAGCATTACATATTTCTACTCGAAGTAAAAATCTTGTTGAATTGTCACAAACAAATCTAAAATAGAAGGCTTCAATGGCACCCCCACGGATAAAGCAATAGGTAAGAAATCTGTACTAAAACCCACTCAAACTACACCTACTTAGTTGGATCTTTCCCCTTCATCTAAAACTTTGATAATTTCTGATGAAATGGAATATAATATTATTGATGATATGAAGAAGACTATGGAAAACATCACATTTTGTGTGCTTAGTAAATTAAAACATCAGTAGAAGTTACTTCTCAAAGAACTTAAAGTAGTACCTATTGCGTCGCTTCTTGCTGTCGTGATATCACAAGCTACCCAAGAAATGGGAAGACCCCCTAGTGCTTCTTTGAACAAGATTGATCCAATTGATATAGCTTTAATTGGGGGAAGATCAAAATCCCACACTCCACCATTTATTATTACTTTTGAAGTCTTTAACAAAAACTTACACAACTATCTGGTTGATTTTGGAGCTTCATCTAACATCTTACCCATAATAGTTTGTGCAAAGTTGAATGTTCAGCCTCAGAAATCTGCTATACGAATAGTTCAGTCAGATCACTCTCAAGTCGAAGTTGTTGGGGAACTTAACCAAGTAACCATCAAACTTTCATCAAACCTTAAATTTTGCCAAGTCATTGACATACTTCCTGAGTTCTATGGCTTAATCCTTAGTAGAGACTAGTATGAAAAACTTCATGGTTATTTTGCAACTAACTGGTCTCACATGTGGCTTCCCTATAATGGCAAACCAAATCAAATAAGGGTTGATCACGAGAAGCATCAAAAGTTCATAGTGACAGAATTAGAAGGAGAAAATGAACCAGTCACGTATAGCAACAATATCATCAGAAATTAGTCTATAGAATCATTTCTAGGGAATTTCAATGCTCATATTTCACCTTTCTTAGAAAACTTTGTTGTCTCTCAAGTTGAAATTTTTTCTCAAACGGACACTTCCAAATGTGTAAATTTTGTAGATAAACCTGTAGTTAGATCTTTATTTTGGAAATTATTTTTTGATGGAGCAGATTGCATCTTAGTCAGCGCAGAGGTAGAAAAAACTATGTTAGCATGCAGACTTGAATTCGATTGCACAAACAACACCGTTGAATATGAGGCACTAGTTCAAGGTTTATATAAGGCAGTTGGCCTTAACGTTAAATACCTCCAAGTATTCGGAGATTCAGAGATTGCCATAAAACAGGTGAGAAATACTTACATTGCTTGTCAGGACATTTGAAACATTATCAATCATTAGTCCAAGTCCTGAATCTCCACTTTACAACGTTTAATATTTCCCCTATTCCAAGACTCCATAATTCTAGTGCCAATATTCTAGCAAATGTCGACTCCAAGCTTATCCCACCAGCAGATTACAACCCAAATCGATTTTCCATTGAATCAATTTTTAGGCCTTCTATTCCTGACAATATCACCAATTGGAGAGTCTTTAATAACAATCTGAATATCATAAGCTTCCTAACCTTAGAAGGCTCTTACGATGACCAAATAGTTGATGAGGACCAGCATGATGACCAACTTAAACAAGAAACAGTCATTAATTCTATACCAAAATTTGTAGTTAAGTTGGAAGATTTATATTGACCAATCTTGGGACGGATTTAAAACCTCAAAATATTAACTTAGGTCTCAGTCTTACATCAGATGAAAAAGTAGCTTTTATAGGTTTTTTGAAAAGATACAAGAATGTATTTGCATGGAACTATGAAGATCTCAAGACATATGACGCCTCTATTATTCAACATACTATTCCCATGATATCGGACGAAAGACCTATACAACAGAAATTGAGGAAGATTCATCCTAATTTAGAAAGTTAAATTAAATCTGAGTTGAATAAACTGTTGAAAGCCAAAATTATTTTTCCTGTCAGACACTCCCAATGGGTTTCTAATCTTGTCACAGTGAGGAAAAAGAATGGCGATATTCAAATATGTATAGATTTTTTCAACCTCAATAAAGCTTGCCAAAAGGACAATTTCCCATTACCCCCTATGGAACAGATTTTTCAATTAGTAGTAGGCTCAGAGCTAATGTATTTCTTGGATGGATTCTCAGGTTATAATCAAATCTTGGTACATCAGATGACCAACTAAAAACTACGTTCAAGAAAAAGTGGGGCACTTACGCTTATCAGAAGATGCCATTTGGATTGATCAATGTCGGTGCCACTTTCTAGAGAGCTATGGATATAGCCTTCAAAGGTTTGGTAAACAAATCAGTAGTGATCTACTTGGATGATATAACAGTATACTTCAAAAAATGCAGTAATCATCTAAGAGATTTAAAACAAATCTTTGAATGTTTCCAAAGGTATGGAATTTCTCTGAACCCCAAGAAGTCTTTTTTTTCGAATTAAATGAAGGAAAGCTCCTTGGATTCATTGTGTCCAAAGAAGGAATTCATATTGACCCTAACAAAATTAGAGAAATTCCTGAAATACCTTTACCCCATAACAAAAAATCAATGCAATATTTCCTGGGTCAAATAATTTTTGTTAAAAGTTTTGTCCTTGACTTCTCAAGAACTGTTTTACCTCTTCAATCCATGATAAAGAAAAATTCTCTATTTAAATGGGGACATTCAAAGCATGAAGCTTTTAGCTTGATAAAACAAGCAATTATAAATGCCCCATCTTTACCCACGTCGAATTTTTCCAATCATTTCATTCTATATACTTTCGCTTCCAAGAAATCATATGCAACCATATTGACACAAGTAAATCAAGAAAAAGTTGAAGCCCCAATCTCTTTCTTTAGCTCCAATTTGCAAGGAGCTAAATTAAATTACTCAGATGTTGAAAAACAAGATTTTGTTGTTTTCAAATCTATAAAACACTTCAGACATTTTCTCCTCAAAACCCACACTAAAGTCATAGTACCATTCTTAGCAGTGAGAAATCTTTTAATACAAAGGGATGTAGGAGAAAAGGGAACAAATCGGGTAACAACCTTGCAAGAATATGACATAGAAATTAAACCAACAAAAATTGTAAAAGGCCAAGGTTTTTGCAGGATGTTGGCAGGAGCATCGAATCTATCATAATTACAACATTCAGGTGATGATGTACAAATCTATGAGGTAAGCCTTGATGACACAGAATCAAGGTATGTTGATATCATATTTTATTTAAAAAATGGATATGCACCAACCCAATTAAATTACATAAAGAAAAGAGTCTTGAGGCTGAAAGCTAAGCAATATCAAATTGTCAACGATGCGCTTTTTAGAATAAATTATGATTCTGTTTACTTAGATGCCTTGAAAAATCTGAGGCAGAGAAGGTGTTGCAGGAACTTCACGATGGACCAGCTGATGGTCACTTTGGAGGTGATACTACAACACATAAAATCCTGATGGCGGCTATTACTGGCCAATGTTGTTCAAAGATGCACAGAGTTATGTAAGAAGATGTAAGATTTGTCAAACAGTGGCTGGAAGACAGAGAAAACTCGCGCTACCATTACAACCAGACAACATTCCAAACATTTGAACAATGGGGATTAGACGTAATAAGCGAGATCGTTCCTCATTCTTCTAAGTAGCATAGATACATCCTTATAGCCATTGATTATTTCACAAAATGGGTAGAAGTAATTCCACTCAAGGTAGCTAATTCAAAAAACATTATTGAATTTATAGATCAATTCATCATCACCAGGTTTGGCTTACCATCTGCTTTGATGTTTGATAATGCATCTTATTTTCCAGGCAATGCAATTACAAAATTTGCTCTTAAAAGAGGTTTTAAGCCTAAGTATTTGACCAATTACTATCTGCAAGGAAATGGATTATCAGAATCCACAAAAAAAATCTCATCAGGATTATTAAACAAATTGTTGACCAAGGCCAAAAGAACTGGCATAAGTCTTTAGTGTTTGCTTTGTGGGTAGATCGAATAACTCAGAAAGCCTCTATTGGCACTTCTTTTAATTTGGTCTATGGGAAAGAAGAAGTCTTGCCAACAAACATAGCTATTCCCTCCTTAGCCTTAGTTCAATTCATTGGAGAAACTCCTTCCTCATTTATGCAGGTTAGACAATTACAATTCTTAAGCTTGAACAGGAAAGGGAAAAAGCCAAGACCACGCATGCACATCATCGGCAGTTCGTGAGAGCCTCCTTTGTTTCAAATTTTGTAACTTCAAAGTCTTTTCAACTCGGAGACCTAGTATTAAAATGGGATAAAGCCCACGAAGAGAAAGGTAAGCATACCGAGTTCCAACAAATGTCGCTTATCCCATTTTATTTTGTGGAACAAATAGGCCCATCGACTTTTCTACTACAAGATTTATCAGGTGAGAGAGAATCTCTACCTGTTAATGGACAGGTTCTAAAGAAATACTTTCCATACAAGAAGATCTCTTATGTTCACTGTATATTATTGCCTTTTGTTAAAATTTTCTTTTAGAAAGAATAATACCAATTTAAAAGCATTTACTTTTGGTTTTACAAAGAATAGTCTCTTTTTAATTTTGACTTTTCACTTGTCCAAGTAAAGATTTTTATGAAAGTAATCTTCACATATGAAATATATAGTTAAGTTCTATTGCTCTCAAACTGCCCGTTTTCTACCTCAATTATCTGATTTTTGATGAAACTTAGCTTTAAGAAAGAAACTTCTCTTTTACATTAGTCCAGAAAAGTATCTATAAAAAGGCAAAGTCCCTCTCCAGAAAGGCATATTTAAAACTCTACAATTGTTATCTAGGAACTTTTAGGGAGCCAATGATCCTCCCCACTTAATCAGCTTTCATTTTTTGAGTGTAATTCTAAAATATACTTAAACTTAAAGGATAAGAGGTCTCATCAAGAGCTGACTTACCATGATCGTAAGATTATAACTAACTGACATTACCAATACTGCATATCAAAACAAGGTAATGGCTTAAGATTATATTAATCAAAAGGCAAGGGGTCTCATCACGAGCGAGCTTGTTCAGTTAAGTTACAAATCAAATGAATGGCATTATCAATATTGGTCACCAAACCAAGACAACATCCTTTAAGAAATAAAAAAATGAGGAGCTGAAGCGACAATGAATTGCTTCAAAAAATAAAGAAAGCAATAAGTACACTTACGAGCTTATCTTTAAAAAATGCATTCTGATTTAAGTTGGATACTGGATCGTTGTTGATTAAAAGGTAACCCTGTTGAGGCTATAAATGCATGTTAATAAAGAGCAGTACTTCTTACCTTATATTCCATGTAACTTATTTTATTTTCAAAACTGTCTTTATTTTGGAAGTTTTAGAAATTTCAAAAAACTCTCAGAGATAACTAGTTCTTCCAAATGAATTGCCAATTGTTGTGGTTTTCAACAACCCCCCATTTATTAATGATAGTAGTTAATATTATGTTAATAAATGGGGACCCTTAAAAAAATATATCCGAAAAACAAAACTTAGCATCTAGGCAATTCTTTTATTTTTTGGAATAAAGCAAAGATAACAATCAAAACCCCCCTTTTTTAGAAAAACTACTAAAAACTTATCTTCTCGCATATAGCATGATTAAAACCCACCAAAAGACCTTTCTAACCCTCCAAAAATGATTAAGGACTCTATGCTCAAAACTATCATAAAATCCAACATAAACTAAGTCCTCAAGCTTTATAGGCTTAAGTTTTGCGTTGCATAGCACCGTCAATAAAGGAACCACTTTAAAAAGGTCATTACAAAACATGTGAGATGTGAAACTACGATGGCGTTATAACCTTTATCACATTGCATTTCAAGCATTCAAATGAATACCATGTACTTAGCACTAGCCGATATTGCGAAATGTGATTAAGACCTGGACCCACTCCTTAAATATCATAAGCAAATGTTTTAGGTCTGCCACTAAGTAAAAAGGATATTTGACTTAGGATAAACCTGGCAATTAGCTACATTTTGAAATGAATAATGATGGCCCGCATCTCACATCTCGCAGAAACACAACGGGAGGTAAGAAAGGCAAAAGGCATATTGTGATATTGCGATTTGCGATATTGCTTCGCAAATCGCATAATCGCTATCATTGCAGTTCAAAAGCTCATCACCCCTAGAAAATTTCTTCCTGTTTTACAATGCAAACATTTATGAGAATTAAAGCTAATGGATAACAAATCATTAGTGGGCATTTAGTAAGAGATAACTGCATTTATGTGTGAAAATCCATTTAGAGTGATATGATATCTTCTTACATGCATTCAAATAAAACTCTTTTTATCACCTTTACAAGCTATCTGCATTATTTCGTTTTACGTTTATCTTTGTGTATCCGATAGTTGTTGTTCTTCAGTTTCAGGGAAAATCCATAGAGCAAAGTGTTGAGAACAATGGTGAAGAAAGGCAAGGCAGTTTCCTCTGAGAAGTCAGAAATGATTCCTCTGTTTACGGATACTGCATGCAATAGAGAGGGAGGAACCTCTACATGGGAGGCTATGTATAAATTATATACTGGAGGAGGAGCAATCAAGGATTATGGAAACAAAAATTACAGTTAACAGATGTGATTCCTCAGATGCTTCCATGATAGAGACGACATGCTCATTTTTGCACCGCATAGCCGCGCGGCTGAAGATAATCCCTTATACCGACATGGTTAAATGGGTTATTGATGAAGCTGACATCTTAGATAGAGAATTCAAGACAAGAGATCAAGAGGTTATCGGATCTTTTACCCTAGACAACCTACGGCTTTTGTACCACCTTCCAGAGCCACAAGTCATCTACAATAGGCAGTTTGTGGAGAAGTTTTCCAAACAGAATGACGACCCAACAGACTGCACCCGGACCTAGTTGAATAATGAGGAAAAAATCAAGAAAGACAAAAACGGTATGTACACTACTTTGTCTGTTTGTCCCCCTTATAGTTTTGCAGCGGCTATGTTATGTAGACTATTTGGCAGAGCTGATAGTACTACGTTCTCCCCATAGTGGTTGCCATTAATAGATGCAACTATTAACACAACTATAATGAATTGGGCACAAATTTTGTTTGACAATTTAGCAAAAACAATTATCGAGTATAGAAGGAAAATAAGTGTTGCTTTGAGGGTTTACCTCCATTTTTTATGAGCACCTATGTTATGGATGCAATTTGTTTTAGTTCAAAATTCCCTATCATGGGATGGAAATGGATTGTTCAAAACCGGCTTCCCATTTGCATATACCATAAGGACATGTGGGAATCCAATTTTCAACCACATTTTTTCAAGATCTGTCATGGAGTTATGCTCCCTATTCACAAGCAGCTTTATTCCCAAGAAGCTGAAGTAGACATCCTCCTGGTGGCCAGATGGTTTAGGGAGGAAATATTTACATATATCAAGGTTTTTGGTAGCATTACAACACCCCATGTCCTCCCATACTATGTTCCAAATAAATTGATGGCTAGAGAGATAGCCTATCAAACAACTAGTGAGGGAGGAATGAGAAAGACATTAAAGGAATCAAAAAAGGCCATCTGGCCTGCATTCCCTATACAGTGTGGATCATTTGCATTACACTACCTAGGGCATGCATTCAAAGAAGTAGAGAACATGTTATCTCTGTGATTAATTAAATTCCATGGAAGGAAATATGACCCGTTTAGCATTGTCAAAAATTTCACCACTCTGGTGAAAATAAAAGTATTCAACAATGAGGCGGATGCCTTTGATGACAACTTTTTGTAGAAAAACACCTTCACAGAGGTGAAGCATATGGCACAAATACTTTTTGACCGTGAAGATTTGGAAAATTTTTACAATTACAGAGAAAGGAGGCCAGCAAAGGTCCCATTGGACCAATTATTGATTGAACCAATAAGGGAGCCCACTCCCAGTGTGACTATAGAAAATGACTCCAAAGAAAACTCCAAGATCGATTGTAAAGAAGAATCTCAAGAGAAATATACCAGGGAATCACAAGATTCATCCCAAAATGGGAAAAGAAGAAGCATGGAGTCAATAAAGGATACAACCCAATCTACACAAAGATAGCTGAAGAAACTTCAGCTAGCAAGCAGGCTGAAATCCCTACTACCTCCGCACAGCTAATAAAACCCCTGGTAGTCAATTTAGAGGAAGAGTGGGACAATTTTAATAAAAGTCTCAACACAGAGGAATAGGCACCAGAGTTGCAAAATCCACAACATAAAACAACTCTAGAAATTACAGTGGAGGAGACTGCAAATACACAGTACATCCCTGTTACCCCCACTTCCGAAATAATTTTGAGAATTGAAGAAATTCCCCCTCTAGATGTTTTTTATAGCCCAGAACATAAGGCCGTGGTGAAAAGACAAAGAAAGAAAAGGAAATTGGACTCTATAGCTGCTACTACCCCTGAAAATGAACCAATGGATGTTCTATGGAAAGACTCACCCGTTGACCCATCCACCAACCTTACTAGACTTTCACAGTTTGCAGGTGCTTACTCTACAACTACCATGTACAAAGCAGACGAAATACAAATGTTGCTTAGAGAAAAGGAAGATAAAATAACGTCGCTTGAGAAACAATTACAACAAGCAAAATTCAACTAGCAGGTAGAGATACAGTTAGCCAAGGTACAATGGGAATTCGAGTAGATGCAAATAAAACATCGAACCAGCTTAGCCGAGAAGGAAGCATAGATACAGGTAATAATTGATCTACACAAATATGATCCAAAAATTGATCAGTTTGTTACCAAAGCTCTCGGTCTTAACTCCCAGTTGATGCACCAGAAAGAATTATTCTGCCAGAAGATTTCACAGTGGAAATATTATTGTGAAACAAGCTATAAATTGACAAGTCAAGTCATGGAAATGAGACTTGAATACGATGAGATCTTTAAAAAAGGTCTCCGATTTTATTGCCTAGCAAAATACAGAAGATGGGAGAGGGGCTGACCTGCCCAAGCCAGAAGAATCACATAAATAAATCTTCTTTGTGAGATGGGATTCACAGCTTAAAGAAGCAGAAAAGGCAATAGCAGCCGCAGTGGCAGCAGCAAACAGTGTCATAGAAAACATCAATGAAAATTTACATAGTGCCAATCTTGTGGCAGATTCCATTCCATGTTTCCTTCCTAATGCGAAACAACTTGAACAACAATGGAAATAGGCAGCGGAAGAAAAAGCAAAAGTGATGAGGCAAACGACCAGGTTAAACTAGGGGGCATATTGGCAACATTTGGTAAAACCTCATAGCCAATGGATGACTCTGCGATGCCTAGCCACTTCTACAGAGAAAATGGCGCCAACACTGACTGATGCCATATTCGTTGGACAATTGAAAGCTGAAGTCAGCCAACCAACACAGTTGAAGCCCATGATGAATATTTGCATTATGAAGGACCAAATGCAGGATAGTTAGTCCCCTTTTGTATTTCCATTTTGATTTTATTGCACAAATTAAGGCAGGTTGTTTAAACCTCCTCAGCTATTTTTGTAATAATCTATTTTTATTTTTATAGTTTAATTATTTAAACCCCTCTCATGCATTTAGAGAGGCGTCTAGAATTTTATGAGAAACAATCTTCAAAACGTGCACTTTTGTCCCTTTGAGAAAGTTCTGGTGAAATTAATGGAACATGATTTAATTTAATCTAATTTAGCATCTTTTATTGAAATTTCACTTTTGTACTCTTAGATGGTGTTGAATGGACTGAAGATAGATCAATATCGCTGAAACACATGAGTAGGACGTATTATATATTGTACTTTTATCTCATAATCCTTTTTACTTATGTATTAAGCAATGATTTCTTTTCGAATTATTTATGTATGAAAGTCTGAATCTAGATTACCGTTATTGCAATTCTGTATGATGATGATCTATATTTTATGTTGAATATATGAATAATTCCTTATGCGATATATCCTTCACAATCATTTCGGCTAACTTTTTATATGAAACGATTATTGTTAAAACGGATTCACTTCTCATCGCAATTGAATGACCTTTATTACCAATTGCTTTTAGATATTATTGTAGATTTCATACATCAATTTAATCCCGAGTATATATATAATTAGATATTCCTTAAATTAGGATAAAATGCATGTGATTGTTAGCTTAGATTATATTACTTTTAGCTTAGACATTACTTTAAAAACATCACATATCATCCCATTAGCACAAGCATTAAATAGATTGGGAAATTGGTCCCATTATCCCTAGTTGGAGCCACTACTCCAAACAGAAAGCTGCCAACCAAGGTCCAGACCGGGTGGATTTTCCCCATGTTGAAGCAATGATTTTCGAGGCTTCAACATAGTCATAAAGAAAGGGAAAACCAATTTACTCACAACTTGTATTTTATCTTCAGCGAAGAGAGGAACAGAGTGGGAATAACCACCCCAACGAATTGAACATATCAAGAATAACCCCACTCCATGAAGATAACATATTGAGAGAATAACAAAGAACTGTTGCTAGTAAGGATGCATTCTCTGTTGCTGGTAGGAAGGAATGCTACTGGCAAACTCGCTTGGGTTAGATGGATTTATTAGATTTGATTGGTAGATGGTGGTTTTATTCTTTAGATAATATAGGCATCTCTAATTTTGAAACTGAATTAACCCCTGCTGTGGATATCATCACTGCAACCACCTACAACATAATCAACACTGAATGTAAAAACGTGTAAACTGTGCCACAGATCCAGACCAAGCTATAAGTTCAATTACTGCATCTGCGACAGTTGGTGGTTGTCCCTATTATATTATATAGTTTTATTCAGGCTCTCAGGAAACCGGTGGGATCCAGGGGCAACAGAGTATAGAGTGACATAAGGATTCCTCTTCATACCTTTTTCTTACCGATAAACTTTATTAGAATAACTTTTTCTTTTCTCAAAGATTTATACCATTTTTTTCTAAAAGGATCTATGTTTTTGGTTGGATGACAATGAAATGATAGTTACTTTCAAAGTTTCTTTCATCTATTTTCTTGACTTTTAAAATTTTAAAGGGGTTTCTTATTATCACCTGTGATTGAGTTTAGAAGTTCATTTTACAAGTGATGTGTAAGTATATCTGCCCGTCTTAAACTAAATAAAATACTCTAAATAGAAAAACAATGTCGGTTATAATAAAAAAGAAAAAAAGATGTTATATATATATTATTAGTTGTCTATATGACGTAATATAATTTCATGTAAAATAATTAGAAGTAAAAAGAAAATATGTAAGATATTTAAGCCTTATACTTTTCAAAAATATTTTAACACTCATTTCAACTTCATATTATATCTATATATATAAAAAAAATATTAAAAGAAAATATTTTAATGTTGTATAGAATAAAATATCCAATTTGGATTAATAAAAAATATTTTTAATATGAATTAATATTTACGTATACTTGAAAATATAAGTTTAATGTGTTGATAAAATGACTCAATGCACATGCTATAAGATTCAAAAGTACAATTTAACAATAAAAAATTACACAATGTTTTTTGCACTCTAAAATAAGTTTGGACTTGAAGAAATTTGATCCTCTAGGCTCATGTTAGATTCATGGTTAAGATGGATCCATGCCGGTCTTTAATATCTTCATGGAATATTTTCAAGATTTAACCTTAAATGGATTCCATCAAATCATCAACTTCTCAATTGTAAGTATCTTTTCATTGATGACATTTTTTTGGTTTGACCTGGTAGGCATAGCCATCCCATTTAGAACTCTTGTTTTATCCGATTTAATAGCATTTCACCTCATATCCAATTTACTTTAAAAATATATATATATATTCCCTTCTCTTCCCTTCCTATATATCTTCATTTCAACTAAAAAAATTCCACACTAATAGATACATTCATGCCCAATCTCATTATCACTCACCAAAAACTCCATTGTGCTAGAAGAAAAAAAACATTTCAAAAAACCTTTAATGAAAATAGTACTCCATCTCACAAATTCATATCGCTTTTTATCCTCTTACAATGCTAAATCTACAAATTCCTTGACCTCTTCCCCTCCTTTAGTTCTTTCCTTTCTTAGCTAAATCCAATCAACCACTAATCTAATCTCAAAAGTTTTAGCCAAAAAAACTATTAAAACCAGATTTCATGCTATATTGAGCCTTAGTGTTTACCAAATTCAATATTCATGTGACAAATCATACACCAACAAAACAAATAAATTTTTTAAATTCTACCTCAAAAACATATAACAAACACTTGCCATAACCATCATATTCAAAACACCTTTGGCAAAACCAAAATTCTTACATATGTTTCTCATTATTCTACTTTCATTAATGAAAAAAAAAATCATGTTTCTCATTATTTACTAGTTCAAATTGAAAAACATATTATTAATTTCAATTAAATATAACATATAAATTCTTTATAAACTTATTATTCTTCACTTCAATCAATGAAAATTAATTATAGCTTAATAGTTTATTGCGTCTTTTTCCTCACAATTAGATATCAAAACAAAATTTGCTCCGAAATGATTTTTTTTCTCATTTTTATTTAAACTCACTTTCCTCGTTTGATATCTTTTTCTTTAATTAGTAATTTTCAAACTTTCATTTCTGCTCATTAATTTTTTTTTATTTAAAATTAAAATTTATTATTATTTTTATAAATACTATATTTCCTATTTTAATATTTTCTCTTTTAAATTTTAATCTATTATTTCACTCAAAATAATCGATTATTTTACTTTATTTAATACTTATTTATGATTAAAATAATTAGACATTCAACAAATTTTTTATGATCAACACACGACTAAAACGAGCCTAGATCCATCTTAACACCGGATTTATCAATTGTTGACAGGGATCAAATCTCTCGAGGTGCAAACCTATTTTGCACCACGAGAGATTTGATCCATATTGGGGCTTGATAGATCCGGTGTAGGTTTGCACCTAGAGAGATTTGATCCTTATCGACGCTTGATAGATCTGGTGTTAAGATGTATCTAGGTTGAAATGGCTAATTTTAGTCGTGTGCGGTCATACAAAATTTGTTGAACATCTAATTATTTTGATAATTTTAAATATGCTAAATATGTCTAAGATTAATTTGGTCAATTTAATTTAAAATTTGCTTAGTTACTCAGTTTGTTGAAATGAGAGATATTGTTAGTAACTTGAATGATGAAAAATGATGAAATACAAATTTTGAGTGAAAAGTGTCAATGTAACAATTTTGATAGGTAGAAAATGTGATTACTAAGAATATAGTGAATTACAAAAAATCTTCATTGCAATCAATCCAAAACTATTTTCTGTTCCTATTTTCACACCTATTAATTTTTCCATTTTCTAATATTGATCATATGAAAAGAGTAGTTGGAATCATAGACCATTCAAATATTTGACTTGAGCTATAGTAAACAACATACATTGTCTCTGTTGCTCTCCAATATTAATAGTAGTTTTCTTGAAAATCAATTATTGTGACTTATGGAGTGTTAAACCTCAAATATTTTTTAATGGTAGTTATTTTCTATTACTGTGATTGAATGAAAAGTAATTAACAATGTTGAATGATGAAAAATGGGAATAATAAGAATGTGCCAAATTATAAATAGTTTATAGTTTAAAAAAGCAAACATTTTATTTAGGATGAAAATTCAAGTATTGTATTTATGGTTGAATAATTTTTATGTGCTTACACTGAGAGAGAGTGTGTATGTTTTAGGGGTGAGAAGAAGAGACAAGGGGAGAAAGAGATATAGATGGGGGGAGAGGGAATAAGTGAGAGGCAAAGACAGGGAGGGAGGAAGAGATATCAATATGGAGAGAGAAATGTTAGAGGGAGAGAGAAGGGGAAGGGAGAGAGAGGGAGGGGAGAGGGAGGGAAGGAGAGAGAGAGAGAGATAGATGTTGAAAATAATACTGAGAGGGGGGGGTGAATCAGTATTATCAGGATAATTATTCTTTTTCAAAAACAACTGATATACGCTACTTCAATTTAATAAACTTGCGTATGTACGCAGCTATGCAGAAGAAAACCCGCGTATACAGAACATGCTTTTATTTTACTTAATCTTTCTGATGATGATTGTTAGTCAGTGATGCAGAATCCAATAACAGTATCCAGAGACAGTAAAACAGAGCAGAAAGACAATCAGACACAAGAACACAAGATATAAGGTGGAAACCCAATGTGGGTGAAAACCACCTGATGCAATTCGTCTCTATCTTCCTTTTAAATTAGAAACTTTCTTTTACAATGTACTGGTGCAGTCCTTTTACCAGTACGCAGGCTGCAACCTGCAGAGAGCTACTACTCTCTCTCGTTCTCCAGTTTCTCCTGGAAGGGAGCAA
>APFE030224515.1:21254-58404 GCA_000404065.3 Pinus taeda | reverse complement strand
TTTTAAAAATACTTATTAAAATATTATTTTCACTATGCATTCCACTAAATTCTACATATACAATGTACTATTTTGTAAATAATTGAAACACAATTAAAAACACCTGAAAAGAAATAGTATATATTGGAAAAGAAACCTTTCACCATTGTCTTGGTAAATCTTGCCTGCCATCCTTACTGTTCATGGATCGTGTGGTTCATCTATAAAACAGATGAGCCACCTCACTCCTATTTCATTTTCATACTATATATAAAAAATTACCAGAAGTCATGCCTGCCATCCTTACTGCTCATGGATCTTGTTGTTTATCTATAAAACATCCTTACTGTTCATGGATCTTCTTGTCTATCTATAAAAGAGATGAGCCAACTCACTCCTATTTACCTATTTAATTTTCATAATATATATAAAAATTTACCAAAATGCTTTTAAAGACAACATAAATCGATCTATTCAGATCATAAAGCAAGTAGCTTGTATGGTAGGTTTTCGTTATTCAAAATTTATTTTAAATACTTTCAAAATCTTTTCATGAATTTTTAAAAAGATCGTAGTAAAAGAAAACAATCATATGAAATTGTTTTTGGTTCTTTGACTTTGTGTTTAAATAATTTGCAAATTTTTAATTTTATAATTCTATTTTTATAAATAGAGTTGGGATCTTTAGAGCTCTTACTACTGATTTTTTATACACGAAAGTCTCAATTATAATAAAGATTAAATTTAAGATTCAAATATTTGTATTAATCATTATAATAAAGATTAAATTTAAAATTCAAATATTTGTATTAATCATTATTAGTCTTTGCTTTTGGCAAGGACTATAGTGTTTATTCGGCATTTAACAAACATTAAACCACTTTGATTAAACACCACATTCTTGTTTTTACCAATGTTTAAACATAAAAATTGAATTAAACAGATTTTTATTTAATGTTTCGGTTTTGACATCTTATTGCCAGTAAAAGAGTACGATTTTCACGATTTTTGTTAAAACTTAAGATAATAAATTTCAAATTTCAAAACAATTTAGTTTAACCCTAGTTCAGAGCTAGCATTACTTCGAAGTCATTTAATGTTTTAATGGAAACATTAAAAGAAACTCATGCATCAATGTTTAAAACCATCCTACATATTCAAAATTTGAAACTACCATTCCCTCAATGTTTAAAACCATCATACTTTCGGTGGGAGGCCACCTGCCATTTCATCTAGTCACTTGTCACCTCTTATATGACTTTTCATTCCACCACCCTCCTTAGTAGGATGAATTAAGAGAGTCTCTCTTCGACCTCTCACTATGTTGCAAGCATTTTGTTCCCTGCAAATTGAAATATGACCCAGGGTGATCAATAATTAATTAATGAATGATTGAAGTGTATGACATACAAAATTTCCGGTGGCAGGAGGCAGTAACTTAAAATAATATTGAGAATTGATGGATGGGAGCCAAATAGTGGACCATCAGATTGGAGGCCACCTTGAACATGAGCATGATTTATGGGAGGAGGAAAGCCCTGTGATATTCTCCATAAAATATTTACTTAGAACCTTAGGTACCATTGGAGGCCTTGCTCTTTGCATTGGCCAGTTCTTGAATGCTGCAAATTTTGTTGTAATCATGGTCAGTGGTGTTGAATTTATCAACTTCACAACTTTCTGGTAATTTCTTGATGTGGATTCTTGGTTGTTTGTTTTGATATATTATTGTTTGTATTTTGCACGTGAATTTTTCCTTGAAAGTGCTATACAAATATTCCCATACATCAATTCTTTTATGAAGTTATGTCAGGATAAGTCAATGGAGACTCAGAACTCAAAAGTCAATGGCTCTGGATTTAAGTAGATTGCCTTATTTTAGTAGCAGAAAAACCATCATATTGTGAAAGTTGACCCTAATTCTAAAATCCAATTATATGATATGTAAAATATAAATCGAATTATATGATATGTAAAATATAACCAAAGGATAGGCTTGTTCATATTTATTTGAATTTTAAATCTAAAGGTGGTACTTTTGTAAACTATTTTTGTTGTAATGTCAAAATTGTGATTAGTAGCCATAAAATTCTAATAGATCACCTCTTTTTAAAATTTAAATTTTGTGAAACAAACGAAAACAAAATTTAAACTATAAAGTAACAGCCATTCAAGTTCATAAATAAACTTATGGTAACAAAATATTTCATTAACTTAATTCTCTTTACACAGTAGAAAGAATACAAAACCACTCACAATGAGCATCCTTGTCTCAGCCCATACACAAGACTCTCACAATTTTCCTACATCCTTTAATACATATTTATGCATCATTAATTTTACATTTCGAAACCCAGAATCAACCAAAAGTAGCCAATTGTTACAAAGCATAATAATTACTGTAAGATTTTTAACCAAAACATGGAGTTGTGACCATCCTAGGGATTGAACTACAAAGACGGTTACATCTCTAAATTTGTGCTATTAAAACACTCAAGCATCAATCAACAATCTTCAACTATACATAGATCCGAGGACTTTTTGTGTTGGAGCTTAACTAACTCACTATTTATGAGGGTTTCTACATTGACACAACCTAAGTTATTCATAGATTAACCTTTGATATCGACAATCCACAGGGTTGCAATAGGAGTCTACCGTATCTACTTTACATGGACTGATTTAAATCTGAAATTGCAAAGGTATTGCAATAGAGAAATGGGTTGTCATACATGCATCCTTCAAAAGAGTGATTGTTTGCATATCAACGCAGAGGTTGTGTTAGTTAAGTAGCAAAGGCCACAAACCAAAATTTTCACACATGGGTTGTCATACATGCTTCCTTCAAAAGAGTGATTGTTTTCATATCAACGCAGAGGTTTGAGTGATTGTTTTCATATCAACGCAGAGGTTGTGTTAGTTAAGTAGCAAAGCCCACAAACCAAAATTTTCACATAATCCTCAAATCATTGATTTTATTTGATATTTTTGTTGTTCTACAGAAGAATATATCATCCAACTTTTTAGAAAATGATGTGACTAATAATATTTCCCATTGCTTTTAATTCAAATATTATTTTTAAAAAGATAAACCAACCAATCAATATAACATAATAATATTAAATATTAATAATGAGTTGTAGAAATATGGTGATAGAATTGCAACTGCTCAATAAATTTAATCTAAATCAAGAAATGCAATTCTACTCTACTGATTTATGAAAATTAATTCACAATTTACAAAAGCATTCGCAAACATGCATCAATCACATACACAAGTACACAAGTTTATCTAGGGGAAACTAACTGGGAAAAGCCCCTTAAGTTTGCTTGCAGTAATGAGTTGAATAGAGAATATATTACAATTGCTTGTTAGCTTTGAGCTTAACCTGTAAGCCAATAATTGTTTTCTTTGCTCAATGAAAAGTTGTGACCCGGTCTTAGTAAATTTCTACCTCCAACTAAGCTCCTATTTCCTTACACAATTCATGAGGAAATTAGCCCCTATTCTTTAGGAATTTCCTCCAAATTGATTGCACAATTCCCAAGGATTGATCATTGATTGCAAGCAACGCATGTAAACTCAAAATTATTCTAAAACTAATGTTACACTACCTTGGAATCTCCACCATAGCTAAGAATTTAGAATTCCTTGCATGCATGAGCTATTTTTGGTTAATTTGGATGATCACTGAGTTAAACTATTGTCCCACTACACAATTGACCTCCAACTAGTTCAGCTACTTATGTGACAAGAGCCATGTCACCTCAGTTAAATGCCTCCAAGTTGTCTGTTGATGTGGAAATTTCGAATTTACTCAATTTGACCAAGGCTAAGGTAAATTGACCCTTTCTTGCTACACTTCTCATCACTCCCTTTTAGCAAGAAAGAGATTATCAACCACCCCTCTCTTGTACTTGTGAAATTTTAACTTCCCTCTTGACAAGTCCTTTGTTAAGATGTCATCCTCTTGTTCCTTTTTCGGAATGTATAGTAGCAACATTATCCTACTAGTAAACAATGATACCAGATATCTATATGATTGCAACGATCGTGAAATACCAAATTCTCAAATAACTTAATGCAACTATGATTATCACAATAGATCACAATTGGATCCATCTCCTGACCAAAAAACCCCACAAGTATCTTTCTCATACATATCGCCTCACTTGTTGCTTGATTTGTAGTCATGTTTTCAGTTTTTGCTGAGCTGAGTGACATAGACCTCTACTTCTTGATGTTCTAGGAAATTGTTGCATACCCAACACTAAAAAATTCCACCTGATGTACTCTTTTTATATGATGGACTCCCTACCCAATCTGCATATGTGAAGCCACACAACTTCACTCCCTCTATCTGCCTGAACCATAATCCATACATGATAGTGCCTCTAAGGTAAAACATGCTTACCTGCCTTCTAATATATTTTAGTCGACCTAATCATAGCTTGGCTAAGCTAGTTGACTACATAGCACATATTTGGTCATGTGTTCACATGATACATCAGTGAACCCACTAGCTGTTGGTAAATTGTAACATCAACCTCTTCACTTGAAGTGACATTCTCCTTCCTCCAGTTGGTATTTAGAGGTGTCTCCATGGGTTTACAACTCTCGATGCAAAATCTCAACAATATCTTGGTGGCTACTTGCCTTGAGTCTTTCATCTAGAATTACCTTGCAAGGTCCTCCTTGCAAGATCCTATCAGTTGCTCATCACTTGTCAATATTAAACCAAAACATATAAAATAATGATAAGCAATTTACCTTCACCAAAATATGATAGAGGTTCACATCCACTTCACTTTTGGTGAAGCCCAATCTAGTGAGACTAAATAGATACCTTGTAAATAAGTTTAACAACCAAGAACAATTTATTGTTGACTAACACTCTTACATCATCAATTTGTCAGTCTTGTATTAAAATAATAACATAAGAGGAGGACATTTTGCAATAAAATGGTTATTGTGTCATTGTTATTATGATAGAGAAAATTTGAGTTACACTTATTCATATAAAAAATTATAGTATTTATTAAAATCAAATTGATAACACATCAATAGATTGAGTGCTTAAAATTGCTTGATTGAGCATCTTTTTTCACCAAAAGCCTCAAAAAGTGTAATCCAACTCCATACAATCACCCTACAATCAATATCTCTACCATATTGGGTTGAAGAGCACACCTCGACACTAAAATTAAGAAGATATATAATATATATATGATTTTACTTTATTTGTGTAAATTTAAAATTAAATCAAATTTATTAAATTTATTTAAAAAATTCAATAAATTTGTAGTTTTTTTATTCTATATTAATAAAATTTAAAAATACCATAAAATTTTGCAAAAAAATATATTTAAATATCAATTTACACTTTCCTTACCACTAAAATATAAAAATAAATAAAACAAAACTTTAAAAAACTAGGAAAAATGGTGGGTAATAGTACATATTGGAAGAGAAACCTTCCACCATTGTCTTGGTAAGTCATGCCTGCCATCCTTGCTCTTCATGGATCTTGTTGTTGGTAAGTCATGCCTGCCATCCTTATTGTTCATGGATCTTGTTGTTGGTAAGTCATGCCTGCCATCCTTATTGTTCATCTATAAAATGGACAGAGTTTCTTGATCTTTTAAAGAAGATGATGTGAATTTAGATTTATGTTGGTTTAATGGGAAGTGTGTTTTTCACAGGTTGTTATCAAATACTTTTTGTATAAAAGGATTAAATAACTACTTTGCATATTACAATGTTTTTAATAATGATAATTAGTAAACTTTATCATAGATGATATAAATTGACTATAATTGTTTTAACCATTATAATTGGGTGAACTTTATCATTAATGATATAAATTGACATATATTATAATGTTACATTAAATTTATGCTTAACATTTTAGATTTTATTTATAATTTTTTATTATTAAAATTGTGTTTTAAATAAATAAATAAATTTAATTTCAAAACTTTTAAAAATATTTAAAATTTAATTATTTTTAACTAAATTTTAAATAAAATTAATTATCAATATTTTTTGAAAAATTTATACATATATTAATTTTTTTAAATCCAATACAATTACTTCATTACAAAAATTAAGGAAAATTAAAATTTACTTTTGAATAATCACTATCTATTAAACATTATTTATATATTTTTTAATGATTTCATGTTTTCATAAATAAAAGTGAATTAAATAAATGGAATTGTTTTTTTGTGATTTTTTGGAAGTTTTTCAGTTGGGTTTTTAGTGTCTAATTTCTCAAAATCCTCGTAGAAATTCATTGAAATCACAAGTTTGATGGGTAACCCTTGCTTAATAGATGTGTCCTAGGGGTTTTTCAGAGTGTTGAATCCATATATACAGTGACAAAACTAGTTTAAATAACACAAATCAAGATTTCACCACAAATTTTTCCAACACAAAAAACTTCAAAAAATCACACTAAAGACAACTCCTAAATAAATTGGATCTTTTGGGCTATTTTCCATATATTTACTTTAAGATCTAGAATCAAATTTCAGTATAATGCCTGCCATGGATTCTTCATTTCATGAACGCGAATCCGTTGGAAGATCTTGGTGCAGATTGATGTCAACCCAATGAATGTCTTAGTGCTGGAACCAGAAATAGATTTCCTTATAGCTCCATTGAAGTAAATGAATCATTGTTTGGCACTTCATACTGGAGTATAGAATACATCTGTCAATGCAATAAACTGAATTTAAAGTGACTCACATGTGGTGCCCCTTATAGTAAAGCCAATATTTTCCTCTCAATAGAATATTAAATACAGACTTTTATATAGAACACTGCTACTGTGATTGCTTTTTAATTGTCTAAAGCCCTAGGAAAAAAAAATAACTCATAAAGCATGTTTTCATTTGAACAGAATAATACATACAGACTTATATATATAACCCAGCTACTGTGATTGTTTTTAGCTGTGTAAAGCCATTGAAAATAAAAGAAGGAAGAAAAATCGTCAATTTACATTGCCACTTATAAGTCAGAAAGGATGTTTTCGTCTGAATAAAATAATACATACAGATTTATTTATAGAAAACTGCTACTGTGATTTCCTGCCATTGAAAAAAAGAAATGCTGTGATTTCCTTTCAATTGTCTAAAGCCATTGAAAAAAAAGAAAGAAGAAAAATCATCAATTTACATTGCCACTTATGACTCATAAAGGATATTTTCATTTGAATAAAATAACACATACAAACTTATATATAGAACAATGCTACTGTGATTGCTTTTTAATTGTCTAAAGCGATTGAAGGAGAAAAATCGTCAATTCATATTGCCACTTATAACCCATAAAGGATAACACATACAGATTTATATAGAAACTGCTACTGTGATTGCTGGTTAATGGTTTAAAGCCATTGAAAAGAAAATATATATCAATTTACATTTCCTCTTATGACTCATAAAGGCATTGATAGCGAAAACACAGCACCTTTGCCTTTGGTGTCCTTATGTTTTAAAGTTTTTTTTTTGGGGATTTTGGTGAATTTATTTTTTGTTTTCAATTTTGTATTTGTTATTTTTTAGCTTTTTTTCACGTATAAACAAATATAGTGTTAGTAGAAAATTTGAGGACACCTTAATTAATTTAGACTATAAATTTGTTTAAATTTGTATTTTCATAAAAAAATTATGGATTTATAAAAAAATTTAATTAGAAACTAGTACAACCACATTAATTATTATAACAAAATATTATTATTAAGTTGATTTTATTTAATCTTTAAGAATCTCAAGGCTTGATAAAAAAGATATTTTTTAAAATTAGGTATGCTTAGAAAATAATGGAATTTGATCATTTTATTCACAAACATGAAAATTTATACATCTTGGTTGCGGTAGAAACTACAACAATCGTCATTATTTCTTCAACTACTCCCTTCAGACTCCCATTAGCCGTCATGGGAACATGCATGATTATTCTAACAGAAAATTCCTAAGAAATTGGAAGCCCTCTAACAGAAAATTACTAAGAAATTGGTGGGCTTCCAGACATCAATTTTTTTAAATTTATTGAGTCGGAAGGCTCATTCTACATCCCAAAGCTATGTGTAAGTATGTCTTTGTTCAACTTGGACTTGACACATATCCTTAAAATAAAAATAAAATATTCTCTAAATAAAAAAGAAAGAAATGTCTACTATAATAACAAAGAATATGCAAAATATGTTTGATTAGTTGTATCAAAAATACAATCTAAACAATAAAAAATTACACATTGTTTTTTGCACTATAAAATAAGTTTGCACCTAAAAAATTTGATCCTTTCAACACAGGTTAAATCCGTGCTTAAAATAAATTTATGATAATTAAAAATCAATACATCCTAACAAACTTTCTAACACACTACAGTCTAACACACTACACAAAACATATATCAAACATATTCCCTTAATAATCCATCTAAAAATTTAATTGAAAAAATAAAAAATAAATCAAATCTCATCCAAATTTCCCACCCCTCAATCTTATCTCGATTCACGCGATACCCCTTTTTCTTTTATAAAGTATTCACCGCCGACTAAACGAGGTACGTAAGGGTCTGTATAGTCGTGTCGTATGGCCTAGAACTTGCCACGATCAAGCTTCACGCGGACTTCATTACCTGTGAATAATTTCTTTCTCATTTATTTCCTTCCCCGGGATTTTATTAAAAAAATTAATAAACTCACCACCTACCGACCGAGGGACGGAAGTCCCTTTATGGGTCCTCTTGTATGGCCAGGAACCTGCCAGCTTCACGCGAACTAAAAATTGAAGGATTCACCGCCTAATGGAAGAGGGACGAAGAGTCAGTAATACAGTCGTGTCGTATGGCCTAAAATCTGCCACGATTGGGCTTCAAACGAATTTCTTTGCCTATTAAAATTACATTCCTCCCCATATTGTTTATTGTCCAGACTTACATCTTGCGCCTTTGCTATGCCTTTCAGACTTTAGTAATAACTAGTGTGATTTGTAAGCTTTACCAGCAACTGGTGTGATTTTGAAGTTTTACCAGCAAATAGTTGGTTGCGGGCTACGTATCAGAATGGCAGCGCCGCAGAGGATTATATGTAAAAGCAGGCCTCATGTGGTGATGTTTCCTCTGATGGCGCACGGTCACATCATCCCTTTCTTTGATCTCGCCAAGCTTCTTGCAAAGCGAGGGCAATTCATCGTAACAATCGTCAATACTCCTAAAAATGTTATGCGTTTGGAGCCCATGGTGGCCGCCGCATGCAGAGGCGATGGAAGCATGGACATCCGCCTGGAGGAACTGCAGTTTCCGGAGGGCATCGAAGGTCTGCCCCCGGATGTGGAGAACACTGACTCTCTTCCCTACAATCTCTTTTTTTCTCTAGTGCGTGGTTGCGAAATGCTTCAACACCCCTTTGAGCAGCTGCTGCGACGCCTCTCCCATGAGCCGGGCTCACGCCCGACGTGCGTTGTCACCGATATTTTCTTCGGTTGGAGTCTCGACGTCGCCAACAGAGTCGGGATTCCGAGGGTGACGTTCAGCACCACCGGTGCATTTTCTACGTCTGTGTATTATTCTCTGTGGTTACATCTTCCCCACAAGCAGACAGACTCTGATGTATTTTCGCTTGCTCCTGATTTTCCCGAGGTCTGGTTTCATAAATCTCAGCTCCCTCTCAGCCTTAGGATGACCAATGAGACCGACCCGTGGTATCAGTTTTTGAAGCGGCAGATACCCAAGAATCTCGAGAGTTGGGGTACCCTGCTCAACACTTTCGACGACCTGGAACCCCAGTTCCTTGAACATATGAAAACGAAAGGTTTCGGTCGAGTTTGGTCAGTAGGTCCTCTGCTTCCAGAGGGTGTCCTTGGGGCTTCGAACTGCAAGGGCTATTCGGTTCAAGTGGCCACGCGGGGCAAGGCAGCAGGGCGAGCTGAGGGAGATTGTCTGCTAACGTGGCTGGATTGTCATCCTCCGTCCTCTGTTCTTTATATCTCATTCGGCACACTTGCGAGAATTTCGTATTCCCAGACGGAAGAATTGGCGCTGGGCCTGGAAGCAAGCGGACACCCGTTCATCTGGGCCGTGAGACCACCGTCCGATCAAGCGGCGAACGGCGCTTCATCCGATTTCCTGCCCGAGGGATTTGAGAAGCGAATGACTGAGAAAAAGCAGGGATTGCTCATCAAAGAGTGGGCACCGCAGCTGCTGATTCTCTCCCACCCATCAATCGGAGGGTTCTTTAGCCATTGCGGGTGGAATTCGATTATGGAGAGCATAAGCCAGGGGGTGCCCATTATTGGGTGGCCCATGGCAGCTGATCAGTTTTATAACTCCAAGCTGTTGGAGGAGGTTGTGGGCATGAGCGTGGAGATTTGCAGGGGTGTGGACGCAGAACTGCAGAGGACGAATGTGGAGAGCACTGTGAAACTGCTGATGGAGGAAAAGCGGGGAGTCGCAATGAAAAAGAGGGCAATGGCGATGAGAGACGCAGCTACCAGAGCAGTCATGTCGGACGAAGGCAGAGTAGTCAAAGGTTCATCAGTTGCCAACGTTGATGATTTCATAGCAGAAATCAACAAACTATTCTGCACACCAAAACCAGGACCGGAAGCCGAGGAAGTCTCCTTGGGAGGCTACCAGCTGCAGCCTGCCAGTACTATTGATTGAATGCATCCTTTTTCCTGTTATAGTATTGTTATTATGCTAAGACGTTTATCAGCCATATGCTATTATTGTGATGTTTTAATATTATCTTTCAATCCATGCATCGCCTTGAAGAGCAGTGCCATAGGCTATTATTGCGCTGTTTTAATACTATATTTCAAAATGCATTCAGGTCCCTGACAGCCAGAATAGCAGGTTTCAAGAAAAATGATTGGATGAACAATATTTTTTATTTTTTATGCAGATTACATTATTGTAAGGCGCTTTCTAAGATAGATTAATTTTAATTTAAGATTCAGTATTAGAAATCAAGGAGTAGTTTATCATGCGACTTTCTGAAGAGGATTGGATGTTGCCATGGATGATGGTCATGCCATAACATGGCAAATATTACGGGTTATCCTAATTTCCCGGCACCTGTGTTTTCTTAACTTTTCCTCGTAGTGTCGGTTTCCATGAATCCATTGTTCTGATGTCTGACAACGAACATGACCTGCTGTCAGTAACTCAATTAAACCATTGACAGATACTGGGACGACACAATAAATGAGTCCATATCCCAAACTGATAATGGTGAAATGTGATTGGAGGAGGCATTTAAGGCAAGGGCTAACTAACTTGCCATAGGGCATTAAAAATGTCTTGGTACATGTAGATTATATAACAAAATAACACACACTTCAATGGGTACATAAATTAAAAATAAAAACTGTGTGTTATTTTGTTATATAATCTGCATGTACCAAGGCATTTAATGCCCTATGACAGACTGATTAGCCTTTACAGGCATTTACTCTGATGAACACAATCTGATGGACACAGACGAAGATGGAATTGTGAGCGCAGAGGATCTGAAGACCCCCTTCTCCTTACAGATCGCAAAGATTTGGTTGTATGTTCGAATCTCAGGCCCATGGAGATGATGATGATGTAAATTTTCATTAAAGTTATGTTTGTGGATACAAAAAGCGGTTAACTTTTTAACATATTTGCATTGAAATGATCTGATTTCAAGATTGACATCAATTGGGATGCCTCCTACCGGTCATTCAAAGGTCGACGATAATCATATTCATTTGGCAGTTAGGGTTTGGTTGGTCCACTAGTATTTTTTCCAGGCTCCACCATTTAATGTGATGGAAAATGTAGGAAATGGGTTACATTTTCGGTGTTAATTATTTCATTTTTCTCACTTCTGTAATGTTTCATTAAAGTGTGTGATGGAATTTAATTTCCAGTGACAGAATCACTAGAAACCCATTTAATTTAATGGTTTCATTTTTCTTTTTATTTTTTTCTCAATAATTAAAATTTTATTAATAATAGTTTTTCCATCACATTAAATGGTGGAGCCTGAAAAAATACTAGTGGACCAACCAAACCCTAACTGCCAAACGAATATGATTATCGTCGACCTTTGAATGACCGGTAGGAGGCATCCCAATTGATATCCATCTTGAAATCAGATCATTTCAATGCAAATATGTTATAGAGGAAACCGCCTTTTGAATCCACAAGTATCATCATCTCCATGGGCCTGAGATTCGAACATACAACCAAATCTTTGCGATCTGTAAGGAGAAGGGGGTCTTCAGATCCTCTGCTCACAATCCCATCTTCGTCTGTGTCCATCAGATTAAATGCTTCCTTTCTATCACATTTCACCATTATCAATGTTGGATATGAGCCCATTTATTTCATCGATTTCCTGCATAATGAGCCACAAAATCTGGTGAAACTCTTCAAAATTCACAGGGCCACGGAAACAAGTATCATGCCCTCTATTTACTCTCTACTTGAGCTGTTGTTATCAGTCTGGGAAACAATTATCATTCCCTCCATTTCCTCTCTGCTCAGCCCCTTCCCCACGCTGAAGCGACTACTAGTGAAGAAATATTGGAGATCCAACAAACTGATTTTCCTGACGCTATCTTTGTCCAACAAGCTGAAGGCCTCCTTCACCTTCCATGGTTCTTCCGTCCACAATTTCGTTTCTAACAATGACCTCATTCGGTTTCAGCTGAAGGAAACATAACTAGCGACATCAAATTGAATTCCAGGCAGAGCAATTGATATTACAGTCCAGGTATTAATTGACAGACCGAGAGGCAAAAATTGATTGAAGAGGGCACTGTGTTTCACAATTTCATTGTCGCCAGACGCCAGGTGAAACAAAGAGACTGATGTTACCCGAGGTAAAGCCTCGTTGTTTTCCACATGCAACATGAAATCACAGTTGCATCCATGGCTTCGAAAACTTAAGAAAACTTCCGCATAAAAAACAAAGGAGTTGGTTATCCAGCAGCCATGGAAGAAATACAGCAGTAAGCCAACCTCCCGGGCATGGCATGGGCATTCATGTATTGTTTTGCGCGGTGCAAAACTAAAATTTGAAATTTGAAATAAAGCAACATGCCGCGCCTGGAAAATATCTGTCAGTGTTTTAATTGTGTCGTCCCGGTATCTGTCAATGGTTTAATTGAGTTAGTGAGCGCGGGTCATGTTCGTTGTCAGACCTCGGGAACAATGGATTCATGGAAACCGACGTTACAGGGAAGAGTTAAGAAAACACAGGAACCGGGAAATTAGGATAACGCGTAATATTTGCCATACTATGGCATGACCATCATCCAATCCTCTCCAAAAAGGCAGTTTTCTATAATGATACTTTTTGAAAGCTTTCTCGTGGGTTTTTCCGGATAAAATCTGACAGCAATTTATTGGAATCGCAAGTTTGATAGCTAGTTTATGCACAATCAAGGTTTCCTAGGGGTTTTTCAGGGTGCTGAATCCAATCCAAATATGCAGTTAAAAAACCATTTTAACTGCAACAAATCAAGATTTAACCTCAATTTCTTCCTGATCCCGTCACCAGAATCTTCCAAAAGTCGCATTATAGACAACTCCTCCAAAAAGTCGTATTATAGATTATTCCAGAAATTAAATTGGAGATAGATTTATTTCTATATATTTTTATTCCTGTGGTGTAATTTTATTTTCTATTGCTAATATTTTATATATACTTTTATATAATTAATAATATAAAATTTTAATTTGTATAATAAGAAAATTCTTTTAAATCAAATCTCACTTGATTTTTTTATATTTTAAATTTTTTCTATAAAATATATATTAACATTTATTTAATAATAAATTTAATAATTTTTTTATAAGATATAATAATAAATTTTTAAAAATCCTTGTATCAAAAATTGAAACAAATATATATTTGTCTAATATATATTTATTTTTGAATTTTTAGAAAATAATTTAAAATATTATTAATTTATTTTAATAATATTTATAATAAAATTATATTACTTTCTTAATAAAAATGAACACATAAAAAGCCAAAATAATATATACATTGGATCATAATAATTTATTTTATATCCATTTAAAGGTTATATTATGTCATAACGTTACAACAATTATCTAATAGACATTAAAATTAATATTATATTAAGTGCTAATCTCCCTCCTTTTATAAGAATATGTTAGATTCTCTTAGGATAAGGAAATTCTTTCCCTTAAAAAATGTTTATTACATATTTTTTGATTCCATATAAAAGCTGGAAGTCAAATTGATTGGTTGTATGATGTGATGGTGGTATATTTAAAAAAAATAAAAAATGATTTATAATATATTAGTATCGTTATATAAATTATGGTTATAAATGTACTTAGATATTAAAAGTTTATAATAAGTTATTAAAATATTATTTATAAATACATTCATTATCATTAAAATTTTAAAAAAAAATATTAAATTAATTAAATTATATTTTTTTTGCTTATCTATGGAGTTTCACTCCCGTTTTACTATGGAGATTTTTAATATGTAAATATAATTTGTTACAATAATATGGTTTATCAATATAAATAACCCATAAAATCATAACTCATTTCTTGTGACACTTGTTCATATGGTATTTTTCTTAATTAACCATTTTAATAAAAAAAAATGGCATAACTATTTTGGAGATAAATCTCAACTTTTCATTTGTGTAATTATTATGAATATTCTAGAAAATTCCATGAATGTTAAATCCCTACCATTCACCTCATAATTATTGATAATTAAATTAAAATTTTAGAAACCCTATTCCAAAATAGACATGCCCATTGACATAATTACTAAAGTTTATATGTTAACACAGATTTATTTTAATTAAAATTTCTTAATATGTAATTTTTTTTTTCTAGAAATTTGATCTTTCTAGACATTTTGTAAATCCAAATTTAAGATAAGATCTATTCATTAATAAGATGCACCTTTGCATAAAGTTTAATCCATCTAAGCAAATGAGTTCCTATCTATTTCTTCATATTCAAATATTCTCTCTAGTATCTAATATAGTCGTTCATAGTTATTACTGTTATTTATTTATGATTATATCATTTTGGTATTTAATATTTCTTTATTATTTGAGCACATTTGACATTGATCACATGACCACTTTGTATGTAATTCATGGCATTCCTTATTCTGTTAATCACAATCAATGGTAGATTTACACTGCATGGCTTATGGGCCCATGTTATTGGATAACCCATAGTATTTGCCCATTACATTAGCTTATAATAAAACCTACTTAGAGACTCCAAGAACTCCATTATTTTTTGTTTTAAGTGGCTTGGTGTGTGTGTGATTAATGTGCCTATCTCATTATGCTATTTCTCTCTCTTAGTTTTAACACTTTTTATCAGAGCCTATCAAGCTTAGATTCTTTTGGAATGTATGGAGGATTAGAGTGAAGAAATTTCAATCTCCACTCTAATTATCAGTTTTCCTTATCACTCCATGCATTTAGTTTTAAATCTATGCATGATAAAAATTCTAAAATCTGGAAATGACAATATTTTTCTGAAAACACAGGATTTAGAGATTTCACAACTGCTGAAATTACAGAAATAAAACACAGTAAAATTATGACAGCCACACACAGAAAATAACATAGTGATTTTCGGTCAATGTGACCCTAGAAAAACCCCTACAACTCTTGGGGAAAACCAATTTGAGAGTTTTTTTTTTTTTTTAACTGAAAATGCTTTTACAGAGACACTAAAATAAAAACTTCTAGCAACCACAAATTACAGCTTATCTTGATTTTAGTGCTTGAAATCCACCTCGAAAATCATGCCAATCAGGAAACAACCAAAACAAAAAACTTTCCAGCAATAAAACAACATCAAATGTTGTACGACCTTCCTCAAAAAACGTGCCCAGAACTTGTTGTACATACCGTACATATTTCAGCAGTACGACTGCCTCAAAATTCGTGCCCAAAATTAGTCTCGAAATTCATGCCCTTGTTACTGTCCCTCTTTGTCAATATATGTGTGTTTCTCATGTTGTATGGTTTTGCCTTGGGATGTGTGTCAATAAATGTTGCTACCCAAATTTGTTGAGATGTCTTCTTGCTCCTCACTTCCTCACTGCTTATAAATGTTCTCATTGCTTTCCCTTCTCTTTCTCTCAAATGCTCATAAAAGAATGAATTGATCTTTTCCTCTTCTCTTCTCCTTTTATTCTCTAAATGACCTTTTAGGTTACCTTAAGATCTAATGGCTAAGATTCATTTAGATCTAGGGATGAGAATAAATGTGCATTTAATTCTCGCTTTCTATTTTTTAACTCACCCACTTAAATAAAGACCCACTTAGCCTTTCATTGACTTTAATAAAGTCACCTTTAAATTAGAATGTAACTTTACCACTTATAAAGTCACTTTTAAATTCGAATGTAACTTTACCACTTATAAAGTCACTTTTAAATTAAATTGACTTTACCACTTATAAAGTCACTTTAGGAAAAAAGTAAAAAATAAATTTGGACACTTTTCCTTATGCCAAAAATCAAAGCCTTAAGGAACCACTTGTCCTCTGGTACCCAAATTTTAACACTCCCTCTTACCGAGGAAAGTGTTGCTCACCACTCCCATCTTGTTTCTGAAGTAGACATGCTTGCCCCGTGGTAAGGCTTTGGTGAAAATGTCTGCTACCTGCTCAATTGTGGAAATGTACTCAAGCTTGACAACTCCCTTTTGGACATAGTCTCTAATGAAGTGATACTTGATCTCAATATGCTTTAAACTGTCATGAAAAACTGGATTCTCCGTGAGTTTTATGTAACTCTGATTATCACAGTAAATTATTGAAGGTCTCAATGCCTGATCAAATAGACCAAACAACATCTTGTGAAGCCATATGGCCTCACAACTAGCCAAACTAGCAGCCATATACTCTGCCTCAGCAGAGCTCAATGCAATTGATTGTTGTTTCCGGCTGATCCACGACACAACTGCTGAACCCAACCCAAAACAACACCCAAAAGTACTCTTCCTATCTAAAGCACAACCTGCCCAATCTGAATCTATTTATCCTTCCAGTCTCACTCCATCATCCTGTCTATAATCCAGACCAAAATCCACAGTCCCCTGCAATTAACGAAGAATGTGTTTTGCAGCCACCCAGTGCACTCTCCTGGGCTCACACATGAACTGACTCATTGTGTTAACTGTAAAACATATATCTGGTCGAGTGTTGACCAAATACATCAAACAACCAATCAATTGTCTATATAGAGTAGGATCCACCAACTCGAAATCAGAAGCATGAAGCTTCTTCCAGTTAGTGATCATAAGTGTAGACATAGGTTTGTAGTCCTCCATGTGATATCTGCTAAGAATATCCACAATGTACTTCCCTTGTCCCAGGAAGAAATTCCCCTCCTCCTGCCACACCTCCAATCCCAAAAAATAATGCATCAAGTTGATATCCTTCATCTCAAACTTTGAAGCAAGATCTCTCTTGCAGCCCGCAATGAGTCTCTCCGCACCAGTGATAATCAAGTCATCAACATACAACACCAGAAGGAGAGGCTCCTCACCCACCATAATGAAGTATAGGTTTGGATCAGCCTCACTCTTTGTGAAACCCAACTGCTACAAGTATGTATTAATCCTAAAGTACCAAGCTCTAGGAGCTTACTTTAGGCCATAGAGTGCCTTTTTTAATCTGCATACATGGGACTCCTTCCCATGCACCTCAAAGCCCTGTGGCTGCTCAATATAAACCTCCTCCTGAATGAAGCCATTGAGAAATGTGGTCTTCAAATCCATCTAGTGGATCTTCCAACCCATCTCTGCTGTAATCAATATAATGGAGAGAATAGATGTATACCGAGCTACAGGAGCGAAGGTCTCCTCATAGTCAACTCCCTCTACCTGTGAGAACCCTCTCGCCACAAATCGAGCTTTGAACTTCTCGATGTTGTCGTCTGCAACATGCTTTATCTTGTAGAGTGTTCTAGAATTAACAATTGATTTACCTTCAGGCCTCATCACTACCTCCCAAACATCGTTATTCATAATAGAAGAATACTCCTCCATCATGGCCTCTCTCCAAACCTATTGGTTGGCTGCTTTCTCATAACTAGAAGGCTCGAAGTCAACAATGCTCATTACCAATGCCATGTAACTACATAACCGCTTAGGTGGTTTACTCTCTCTAACCTGTCTCTTTGGCCCAAACACTAATGTGGCCTCACATAAGGTATCTTCAAGCGACTTGGGCTTCCTCTTACCTGCGCATACTTCTCCCACTAGAGTGAAATAATCCTCATCATTATCAGAAGCTTGAACTCCTAAAGGCCTACCAACTGACCTCATGCCTGAATCTGTGCCTGTAGATGATGAAGTACTGTGCGAACTTTTCATTAGTAGAATACCCTATGAACTTCCTTGCATGCTGCCTGAAGAACCACCCACCTGACTCTGAGAGCCATTGCTCACTGATGGACCTGACACTGTAATCAATGTACCTCCTGATCCCTGACCATTGGATCCCTGTGACTAACTTAGCTGCTCCTGAGGGTCTAGTGACTCTAGATAATCTAACTCCTGTGACCTCCTAAAAGATATCTCTTCCTCGAACTTCACATCCTGCCTGAAAACCACTTTCCTCTGTGCAGGAATATAAATCCGATAAGATTTCGAGGTCTCGCTATAACCCACAAAGATTCCCTTGTCTGCATTGTGCTCTAGCTTAGTCTTGTTCTCCTTGGGGACATAAGAATATGTAAGGCACCCAAAGATACGAAAGTGCCCAACATCAAGCTTCTTCCCAAAAAAACCTCCTTTGGAGTCACATTCCCCAAGGCACGATGTGGAGTCCTGTTCTGCAAGTACACAACAGTGTTACAGGCCTCTGCCCACAAAAATAAAGGTATCCCCTGATCATGAAGAATGGCTTTGGCAGCCCCTGCAATGGATCTATTCTTCATCTCTGCAAGTACACAACAGTGTTACAGGCCTCCGCCCACAAAAATAAAGGTATCCCCTGATCATGAAGCATGGCTTTGGCAGCCCCTACAATGGATCTATTCTTCATCTCTTTGCTGGGGCTAGTAAGGAACTGTGAACTCCCTTCTAATGTCTACCTTAGCACAAAAATCAACAAACTCACCAAGGGTATACTCCCCTCCATTTTCCGACTTGAGGACCTTGATCTTCCTACCTATATGGGTCTCCACAAGAGCTTTGAACTCTTGAAACTGCTTGAAGACCTCACTCTTGGTCTTCAAGAAATAAATCCAGGTCTTCCTGAAGTGGTCATCAATGAATAAAACATAGTACTCATAGCCACTCAAAGATAGATGAGACATCTGACCATTCACATCGGTATGAATCAAGTCAAGGATCTCGATCCCTCTGCTATCACCGCTGGGAAAAGGGGATCTAGAAAAATTCCCCATAGCACATTCTCTGCATACAACAAGGTGATCAGAACTGAAATCTAGCACACCAGTGGTGATCTCCCACAATGTACTCAAGGCCCCATGACTGGTAAAGACTGGTCAAGGTTGTCCACATCTCATGTGCATAAGTCTTTCCTCTCACATGAGGAATGACATGGTCCCTCTTCCTCGATATATGTTCCTTTCTCCTGTTGTACGATTTTTCCTTTGGATGTGTGCCAATAAATGTTGCTACCCATATTTGTTGAAATGTTTTCTTGCTGCTCTCCTTCACTTCTTCACTGCTGAAAATTTTTCTCCTTGCTCTCTCTTCTCTTTCTCTCAAATGCTCATGAAAGAATGAATTGGTATTTTCCTCTTCTCTTCTCCTTTTATTCTCTAAATAACCTTGTGGGTTAATGTAAGATCTAATGGCTGAGATACATTTAGATCTAGGGATGAGAATAAATGTGCATATAATTCTCACTTTATATATTTTAATTCACCCACTTAAATAAAGACCCACTTAGCCTTTTATTGCCATAGTCACTTTTTCACTTTCTAATTCTTCATTGACTTTAATAAAATCACCTTAAAATTAGAATGTAACTTTACTACTTATAAAGTCACTTTTAAATTAGAATGTAACTTTACCATTTATAAAGTCACTTTTAAATTAAATTGACTTTACCACTTATAAAGTCACTTTAGGAGAAAAGTAAAAAATAAATTTGGACACTTTTCCTGAGGCCGAAGACCAAAGCCTTAGGGAACCACTTGTCCTCTGGTACCCAAATTTTAACATAGAGCCTAGTAGACATACAGTTTCTCACAGGAGTGGTGTAGTATTTAGATTCAACAAGGGAGAGAATATACCACAAGAGGAAAGAGGAGCATTGATATCTAAGCATATGGAAACCAAGTGAACAAACCATATGGAGGTGGAATCAATGGAGAATATGATTGTTGGCACAATGACAAATTGTAAAATCACATGAAAATGGGCATATAGTTGTAAGACGTTTTATATACATCTACACCTCTAGTTTGTTTGGAAATGGATCATTAGTGCAAGATTTAGAGGTATATTTAGGTGATATAATTAGTGGGGCATGTTATATTCATAATTAATAAATTTTAAGGGGGTATGAGCTTATGCCAGGTCAAGTTTAAAGTGGTGAATATTGGGTTAATCTTGGCTCATTAATAGAGTAATTAAGATAACATTGATTTGGTCAATGATGTTTTTACATCAATATTTTTCATTTCCTAAATACCTCCTACTCTAAATGAAATTACATAGACCAAGTACTTATCTTACAACTTTATGCTTGAGAAAATAAAGCATCTACCTACTTTTTCATTTGCATTCCTCATCACTGTAATTCCTACTCCATTATCTTATTTTGCTACATCAGGTTGTTAACCTACTTGTCGTGAGGTTTCTTGATGTCATAGATCTTGTTAGAGTTATTAGTATGTGTATGAGGTATGCATATGCTAGCTACACAACCACACCTTGAGCAAATACACTAGTACTCTATAGCCTATTATGCTAGATGATTAATGAATGGTTAAGCTTGACTAATGAATAAGTTGTGATTAAACTTAATCTTGATCAATGATCAAGATTATGATTAGCCTTAAGATTGATTAGTGATAATTAACCCCTAACCCTAACCCTAATGTAGGATTAATTAATTAATGATATTTTAACAAGATTTATTTAATATTTAAACTAATAGGATTCTTATGAATCCGCAATTTTGACTAACATTTAAGCATATTATTATTTTATTGCATTGATGAGGGGTGGTTGGGTGAATCAACCACCCAAAGTATTAATTAAGGGATAGATGCGTATGTGAAGTGATAAGGGGGGTGTGGCTCAAGGGCGCTATAAAGGGGAGGGGGATTTCAATGACAAGAATTGGATAAGGGGGCTTGGAATGGGGAATGGAGAAGGATTATTTTTGTTTTGATTTTTATGGAGAGGTAAGGGAGGGAGAGCCAAGAGAAAGAGGACAAAACTTAGACAATAGGAACTTGGATAGTGGAGAGGTGTTTGTAATTGGGAAGGAATTGGATTGATAACTCGGATACAATACAATAGTGATATCGATTTAAGCTTGAAGGGCTAGGGAACTCGTGGAGGTTTCCTAAGCTAGGAATCAAATAGGTTATTCCTAGTTGGAAAGGTAGCATATTAAGTTGGGTGATCCCAGGAGGAGCACCACAACCAAGCCACTCTAAACATGTTTTTTTTGTTAATTATTATTGAAAAAATTCTTGTTAATTGTCATTGTTAAATTATTTGAATTGTGTATATCATTAAATATGAAAATGAAAAAAATATGTTGTGAAATGAATATAAAAAAAATATGTGGTTGTCATGACAAATATGTTTTTTTTTCCTTATTGAGTATCTCATACTAATTTGAAATCCTAGAAGGGGGTCTCACAATCACTACAATTATAGTAATCATTAACTATGTACTTCTTCATTTCCTATCCTTAATGTTCTTTTGCCATCAAACCACTCTTGCTAGAGAGTTTGGGTTTTTCCTTGATCTAATACCAAATGAAAAACCCAACATGAGAGACATAACACATTAAGATAGGCACAATAAACATAAACAAAGTTGAATGTTTCAAGTTCCATAAGTATGGATACTTTGCCAAAAAGATTGTTCGGAAAATGACAATGTTCCAAGATCCAACTACAACAACAATCATGACTTCAACAACAATGAGTTTGATGATAGAATAAGAGGAGATGATTGAAGAAGAAGGGAAAATAGAAGAAGAAGAGATGCTCCAAATGATCATGAAGAAGGTCATTTCCCTCAAAAGAGATCAAGAAATTCAATGTATGGAAATAATGTAGCTGCTACTTAATCTGAATATATTTTTATTTCTGCTCTTTTTAGTTCCTCTCATCCAGAATTGTGTGATAGTTGGTTGGTAGATAGTGGCGCCTCTAGAAATTTCTTTGGGTATCGTGAAGTTCTCTTATCACATACCCTCATTAAACTTATCAAGTGAAAGAGTAAAACGCCACATATTAATTTTTTTTTAAAGAATCAATAATAAAAATTAGAATAGAGTCCTATTTACACCTTTCATCATTTTTCTATGGAAATTGATTTTTATGTACATAATCTACCTCATGAATAAATTCTTGACTGTACCAATTATTGAACTTTACAATCAAATTGTTTCCCGTATTAAATGACATTATTATGTTTCTATGGCTTAAATTGACATTTGGGGTTCTATATTCATAATATAACTATTGTTTAACTATATGAAACTTACGCCCCTAGAATTGGTGGGACCAAGGCTCTGGATCCTTCTGAGTACTTCACATTTATTAGCCATGTTCTTGGGAAGGGTTCCTCATCCACGGCCCTCCGTAAGGCGACTTCATTGAATGGTGGATGTTGAAGCCCTTATTCCTATGGTAACTTCATTGCATAATAGCTTCGGAATTTTTCTCGCTTTCTTGTCGGAGTTCTTAGCTCTAGCCCTCAGCTTCAGGGTTTCATTTATGTTGTTTTTTTCTCTCTCTGTTGACGTTGATGTTATTTTCGTCCTTACCACAAATCTGCCATGACAATCCTATTCATCTGTTCGGTTTTCAGGTTTACCGGAGTCGTCGTTACGCTCACCACTAAGAAGGAGGCAACTAAGCTCATTGGTCAAGTCCAGGTAAAAATGCTTCTTTCTTGGTATATTGTTGACCTGTTTATTTAATTAGTCATTCTTCTTAATGATTGTGTTTCTTTGGTTACGTTCTGCTGAATGGTTTCAACCTTCTTCTGGTTTGGAACGTCTTGCTAGAGATCATGCTCCTATTCACTCAACTTTTGCAAAAGATTGTTGAGTTGTAACTTCGTCTAGACACTGGGTAATGTGGACAACTTATGTTGCGAAAGTCATGGGGTTGTGAAATTCAGAGGGACAGAGTTAATATCTTGCTAGCTCTTTAAATTTCTCTAATTGAAATACACCTCAGAGTTTGTAATATTCTTAGGCTTGTATAATTGAAGGTCCGTTACTATATTTCTGGTTTCTTTTATAATTAGACTTTTTCGGCCTTAAGTTATTTATTCTCAGAATGGAGCGGTTGTTCTATATTTCAAAATTCTTGGTGTGAAACTTAATGTTATATAAACAAATCTTAATTGAGTGATTAGTTCTTGTTTGTATTTATGTCAAACTGAATGTTAGAAACTACCAAACTTTGGCTCTTTGATTTATTTTTTTTTATTTTTTTTTTTTATGGGTATTTTGGTAGGGTTTTCTCGCAGAGGGTTACCTAGATGTCTGTGTTGTATATCTTAGGTGACCCAGATCTGACTGGGGTTTAATCCTCTGGTTCAAACTTAATGATCACCACACTGTTTCTTTTATAAATAGTCTTTATGCTTCTACTTATAGTTAATTCTAGTTTTCTTTTTTTCTTTTAAAGGGGAAATTCTACTTTTGTTTGTATTCGACTTTGTTGTTATCTATCATCTATAACCCTAATATCCTTAGGGTTTACATTGATATTGACATTATTGTCTCTTGGATATTTGTAGCTTGATATCATAGCACTTAAATTTAGTTGTTAACTACATATGAGGATATTTGTTTACCTGTTATTGGGGTTATTTTCTGTAAGCAATTATATGGGTATATTTTCTTTTACTTTTTTCTAGAACAATAACATGTTTTCCACTCAGAAATTTCCAATTCAATCTCCGCTTAGAACTGATTCATCCTTGCTTACTCATTTATCACTTCCCTTTGTAAGATTGTGTAGGTTACATAGCCTTAAAGATTTGATTTCCTTAAATGGTAACTGCTAATCTTGTTTTATAGTTTCCTTTTTAATTATATTCCCTCTGTTAAATTGATTCCTATTTTGGAACTTAGTAGTAAGATCTTGTACTTTCATTTTGAAAGAAATTAAACCTTTACTCAACAACACATTTAACTTTCCAATGAGAAAATAAATCTTAACTCAAACAATACATGCAACTTTCAAATATAAGTAAACACTTATCTGAGTTCTATGCCAAATTCCTATCAATTGCTTAGTCTCTGTCTCGAATGTAGTATGCAAAGTACCTCCCAACCATGAGATCAGCTATTCCATCTTGAGTCTCCCCCCAAGCTATTCCTCACATGAAGGATGTTCATAATTGTCGGCTTTCACACGTTGTGGCTATCTGGTCCTAACCAGACTTAGCTTTGTGTAGCCTAAATAATCTCATCTGACATTTCAACACAAATTCCTCATTCCTAGTTCATTCTCTTTTCGACCTCACATATGTGTACCCTCTTGATATTTCCCTTGAGAATAAATCTCCAAGGAAGTATTTAGGGGTAGGTAACCACCTACCCTAACTACCTAACATGTGAGAAATATGAGATTGGCATCATTAAGACATTCTCTTCTTGCATAGCTTAATGAAAAATAAATAAATGTATAAACTTATTATTTCTTTAGAATTCCTAAGTCAATTAATAGTATCCATTTTGTTTGACTGTAGTAATTTAATATTTTCAATTACCAGGGACATCACATCTTCCCCCCCAAGATTAAACATCATCACGATGTTTACATACTGCAAAATAGATTTGGGTAAGCCTCCCTCATAACCTATTCATCCTCCCAGGTGGCTTCCTCTAGCCCAAAGTGTTTCCATTGTAATTTAACTTGGGTTATATCTCGTCTCCGCAGCATTACTTCTCTTCGATCGAGTATACCCGGAGGTTCGACCAGGAACTCACCTTCCAGTTTGACCTACACACAATATAAAAAAATTAGTCAAATTTTCTTTGGCAGCCCTTTTTGCAAATTACTATAATAAACAATGTTTACTATGAATGTTTAAGTTACCTTTATATCCTGCCAATTGATTATATGGTTAGGATCATATACATATTTTTTTAACACGAAAACATGAAAGAAATTATGCACACATATGTGGTTGGGCAAAGCAAGCTGATAAGCCATCAGTCTAATTTTGGCTAGGACTTGGAAAGGGCCGAAAAATTGGGGTGCTAATTTAGCACACCCACCCATTGCAAGGTACTTTTCTTGGTTCGAACTCGTACATAAACATGATCTCCAACTTGAAATTCTCAAAAACTTCTCTTCATGTCAGCATAATTCTTTTGTTGGTCCTGAGCAGTCTTTAAATTCGAGCGTAATTTTTTAATTGTATCTTCCATTTCCTTTAACATGTCAGGTCCCAACATTAATTTTATCTTTTGGGCCACCCCAATTCAAGGTTGTTCTGCACTTATGTCCATATAGTAATTCAAACAGACTCATCTACAATGATGTATGGTAACGTTGTTGTACACAAACTCCACTAAATGTATGTAATCCTCCCATTTAGATGGTTGTTGCATTACATACATACACAACATATCTTCCACCATTTGATTCACTCGCTCAGTATGCCCATCCATCTGAGGGTGATAGGCAGTGCTAAAATGCATTTGCGTGCCCAAAACCCCAAATAATTCTTTCCAAAGAGTAGATGTAAATTTCACATTGCGATCGGAAATTATAACCTTCAATATTCTGTGTAGTCTAAAAATATGTTTCATGAATATGTTGGCAATTTGTACAGCCTTTAAGGTAGACTGTACTGGTATGAAGTGAGTAGAATTGATCAACTTATCTACTACCACCATTATTGAGTTATTTTGTTTTTTGGACCTAGGTAGCCCCGTAATAAAACCAATTGAAATAGTTTCCCACTTCCATTCTAGAATAGGTAATGGGTGGATTAATCCAAATGGGTGTTGATGCTCTACTTTCACTTGCTGACACTCCAAACATTGATCCAAATAATCAACTACTTCTTTCTAGATACCAGGCCATAAATATTCCTTCTTGAGTGCAGTGATTAATTTCTGATATCTAGGATGGCTTGCATAAGGAATTTTATGGTATTCATCTACAATTATTTGTTTCATAATTTTCTGGTTAGGTACATACATTCTTCCTCTATAAATCAACATTCCTTCTTGATATACCTCATATTTTAGCTATTTTTGGCTGCTGTTTAGATTTTTAGCTTGCTACCGTAAAAATTTATATTCAAGATCCTGTATTGCTGCTTCTTTAATCTACTCCTTAAAAGTGGTATGAACTTCACTAAAAGAGACTTCATAAATACAGTTTACTTTCTGACTCAAGGCATCCACGACTCGGTTTTCCTTTCCTTTCAAGTGTTTGATTTCAAAGTCAATTTCACTCAGGAAAGTGACCCAGCGAGCTTATCTAGCATTTAGGATAGGCTACTTGAAATAGTTAGTTAAACTACGATGATTTGTCATTAATAAGAATTTCTTACCCATTAAATAATGTTGCCACATATTTAATGCATGGATTACTGTCGTCAGTTCCAAATCATAAGCCAAATACCTTTATTCATGCCCCTTAAGTTTCAAAGACTTGTAGGAAATAACTCTACCTTATTGCATTAGCACGTTGCCTACACCTTTCTTGCTAACATCTGTACAAACAATATATTCTCTATTTGGGTCTGCAATGCTTAAAATAGGGGCGATGTTAAGAAAGTGTTTTAATTGGTCAAAACTGTTTTGACAATCCACATTCTAAGTGAAAGTTTTCCCTTTCTTTTGCAAAGAGGTAATGGGATATGCCACCCTAGAGAACCCTTCAACAAATATTATATCATATACGTTCTTTGGTACTGGTCATTCCATTATGGTTTTTATTTTTTCTGGGTCCACAACAATCCCATCCTTGGTAATGATATGTCATAAGTACTAACATTTCTCTTTAAAGAAATCACATTTGATGTAATTGGCGTACAACTGATCCTCCCTCAAGTTTTGCAAGACAATGCATAGGTGCTCCTTATGTTCTTCTGCATTCTGGAAACATATCAATATATCATTAATAAAAATCAGTACAAACTTATCCGAGTATTGATGAAAAACACTATTCATTAGACACATAAAGGTCGTGGGAGCATTAGTTAACCCGAATGGTAACACAATGAACTCGTAATGTCCATAGCAAGTCTTAAAGACTGTTTTGGATATATCTCCCTGCTTTATTCTAATTTGGTGATAACCCGAGCGATGATCAATCTTCGAAAATATGGTAGCTCCCTTCACTTGGTAAAGCAATTCATCAATACGAGGTAAAGGGTATTTATTATTGATTGTCAATTTGTTTAGCTGCCAATAATCCATGCATAATCGTAAGGTTCCATATTTCTTCTTGATGAAGAATACAAGAGCTCCCCAAGGTGATACACTTGGACAGATATAATTTTTATCAAGCAGTTCCTATAGATGCATTTTCAATTTTGTTAGTTCTGGTATGCTCATGCAATAAGGAGCTCGGGATACCGGGGCAGCTTTAGGGATCAACTCAATAGTAAAATCTATATCCCTCTTTGGAGGAAATCCCAGAATCTCCTCGGGAGATACCCTACATGTATTGCATAAATTTGACATCCTTTTCATATACATTTTGCTAATTGGGAAGCTATCACTGGTCTTAATTCCTGTGGTCTTTGTGTACCCTGAATTTTACCTTCTTCATCCATCTAATTAATAGTTTTGTCTTTACATTTAATGAGGGACCAACGTTTCTTCATCTAGTCCATACCTATTAGGACATCATACAATCCTAAAGGTAAGACATTCAAGTCTGCGATAATAGTCTGACCAGATAGCTTTAGAGGGAAATTGCTGACCTTAGCCAACACCCTTCTCTTCGCTCCCATGGCGAGTATACTAGCCAAGGGTTCTTAAATTGAACATCTTGTAAGCAACATTGTTCAACCACTTTGGGACTTACATAACTCAAAGTAGCTCCTGGATCAATCAAAATAGATATAGTTGGTTTGAAGATCTTACCTTCAAATTCTACCATCGTAGGTTGGTACTCAACTTGATGATCCTCGAGGGCAGCATTGATTTTAGGGATACTTCTCGCCACCTCTCCAACTATTAATGATTCTTGGATCTGCACAACTTGATCAGTTCCTTTATGGTACAGACAATTCTTAACATAGTGTGGTCCTCCACATCCCCAACACTGTACTGGGGGTCTAATAGTTGTTTCCACCTTAGTCTTACCATATTAATCATTTGTCTTGGACTCACTTGGGAATTTGAATCTAGGCTTATTTCCATTCACATTTATGATTGGATGACCTTTATGGAGTCCTTTGTTGATAACAATCTTATTTCCTTTATTGTATGGCATAAACTTAATTCCCTTTTTATCAGTCCATCTCTTTCCTCCATCTCCCTTTTGCCTAGTTTGCTAATAGCACAAACAAGCCTTTTATATAACTTCATCCATGCTTTTCGGATTGTTGAACTTGAGATGTTCTTTCATAAATAATGACAAACTACTGATAAATCTTTGTACCTTTTATTTTTCTTCCCGTATGTAGGGGACGTATCGCAGCAAGGATGTGAATTTCGTTATGAATTCATCCATAGTTAAATCACCTAGTTGAAGGTCCTGAAACCATTTTTCCTTTTCTTCCTAAAATCTTCCAGTTAAATACCTTTCCTTAAAATCCTTTTGAAATTTTTCCCAATTTACATTCTGTTCATTTATTCCACGTACCATCTTCACCTCCTCCCACCATAAGGTGTCTTTTCCTTGCAGCTGGTAGATGGTTAAGAGAGCCTTTAAATTGTGATCATATTCGTACAACTGAAAGTACTTATTCATATTAATAAGCCAGGCTTCAATAGCCTCCTCCTGTTCACCGTAAAAAAGGGGTGGTTTTATCTTTCAAAATTCTCCTTGCAACTCAATTTTTTTCCATTTTTTCTTTTTGTGATCTGATACATTGTCGGATTCTTCCTCTTGATTTTCTTCGCAACCTTTTGTTTCTAGATTTTCATTTCTGAATTCTTGATCACTAGTCATGTTCCCATGTTCAGGACTGGGAATCGGTTGTCGTTGATTCTGTATTTCGGACAAACACTTCATAATCTTCTCTTGTTCTTGCATAAGTCTCTCGTTGTTTGTGCATAACTTTGCCATCTCATCCTTCAATCCTTGTACAGCTTTCAAAATGGTAGTGTTGGTGTTGCATGACTCCTCCAATTGTACCCATACTCCAGGATTGGTTTCTGGAAAGGATGTTGGTTTTGTTCCTGTCACGGGTCTGAGTGGTGTAAATCTAGTCCTCCTCATGATGGTTTCTTTTCTGTGCACATCACAAATTTTGTTATTCATCCATTCTCCAGAGGTCTCAGCTTCGCAACTTGAGTGCTCTTATACCACTTGTCACATACCCTCATTAAAATTATCAAGTAAAAGAGTAAAACACCACATATTAATTTTTTTTAAAGAATCAATAATAAACATTAGAACAGAGTGCTATTTACATATTTCATCATTTTTCTACAGAAATTGATTGCTATGTACATAATTTACCTCATGAATAAATGCTTGATTGTACCATTTTTTGAACTTTACAATCAAACTGTCTTCTGTATTAAATGACATTATTATGTTTTCATGGCTTAAACCTACATTTGGGGTTCTATATTCATAATATACCTATCGTCTAACTATATGAAACTTACACCCTTAGAATTGGCAGGACCAAGGCTTTGGATCCTTTCGAGTACTTCACAGTTGTTAGCCATGTTCTTGGGAAGGGTTCCTCATCCACGACCCTCCATAAGGTGACTTCATCGAACACTGGATGTTGAAGCCCTAATTCCTATGGTAACTTCATCACATAATAGCTTTGGCATTTTTCCACTTTCCTGCAGGAGTTCTTAGTTCCAGCCACTAGCTTTAGGGTTTCATTCAGGTCGTTTTTTCTCTCTTTGTCGGCATTGATGTTCTTTTTGTCCTCACCACAAATCCGCCAGGATAGTCTTATTCATTTGTTTGGTTTTCAAGTTTGTCGGAGTCATTGTTACACTCATCACTAAGAAGGAGGGAACTAAGCTCATCTGTCAAGCCCAGGTAACAACGATTCTTTCTTGGTATACTATTGACCTGTTTATTTAATTAGCTATTCTTCTTAATTATTGTGTTTCTTTGGTAAGGTTCTACTTAAGGGTTTCAACCTTCTTATGGTCTAGAATGACTTGCTAAAGATTGTGCCCCTATTCAGTCAACCGAGTTTGCAGAAGATTGTTGAGTTGTAACTCTGTCTGCACACTGGGTAATGTGGACAACTTATGTCGTGAAAGTCATGGGGTTGTGAAATTCATAGGGACAGAGTTAATATCTTGGTAGCTCTTTAAATTTCTCAAATTGAAATATACTTCAGACTTTGTAATATTCTTAGGATTGTGTAATTCAAGGTCCGTTACTATATTTCTGGTTTCTTTTATAAACAAAATTTTCTGGACTTAAGGTATTCATTCTGAGAATGGATCGATCGTTCTATATTTCGAAATTCTTGGTGCGAAACTTAATGTTATATAAACAACTCTTAATTGAGTGATTTGTTTGGGTTGTGTTATATTCTGTCCATGACTAGCCCACGTAGTTAACTGGGGGGTTAGAAGGGGGGCAGAGCCCCCCCTTCGTTGCGCCGATTGTGCAGCGAGAGGGAGTCACAGGGGGTTTGAGGGGTGTAGGTAACCCCACTTTATGGGGTTTGGGGTAGCGCCGAATGACTGCTTGATTTGACATTTCGAGAACAACCGACCGAGAACAAAGCAACACGGATGCGCGGATGCAAATGGAAAAGGCCACACGGTGACCCTAGACTTTATCTCATGACCCCAAGGAGTATTGGACATGAATCTAATGCAAGATTTCCCATGTACATATTCCTCTGGAATTGTAGAGAAATTTGCTACCAATAACTCATGCAGTGCACGTCTTCACTATCCCTGACTACCCAAGTGAGTCCAGTATTCCTCCCTCCAACGAACCAAATTTGAAGAAACCCTACCCAAAAGTGTACAATACCTACAAACAATGTTGCATCGGACCTGCTCAACATTTGACGCTTTTCAAAAATGTGACAGTGAACTAAAAGAATTTACCAAGCCTCATTGATTTAGGTATCATGAAATTAAATTCATCATGTAAACCTCACTATAAAATTAGTAATGTTTTCAAAGACATTGTTGTGAAACTCTCCATTAATAAGATAGCATATTTAGATTCAAGTCACAAAGTCTCATAAATGACAAACGTGGCTTTCCGTTGAACACTATATATATGCACTCAACAACAAACCGCACGGCAGTACACTAGAATTGCATAGTTTCAAATTAAAGAGAACATAATAAACTAAGCTGAGGCACCCAATTCTCAAAAGTGAATACTCTCAAATGAGAGTGAATATAAATGTGGGTAACACCAAGACCCATTTCAAAGGGTTGGTGAGAAGAGGAAGACCCATTTCAAATGGCAAGCTATATGTATCAAGTGGAGTTTATGTTAAAAATTTTCATGAGACAAGAAAGATATCCAAAACTATGTATATTTCCAATGTTTGGAGTTAAGTATTTGTTATATTAATATTATTGTTGTGGTTATATTATATTATATAGAACATATACATAATTTTTAGTCCCTGCCCTTCCAGGCTGGCAAGGACTATAGTAATCGATTTGTAAAGCTAGCATTACTTTGGCACTGTAACCAACCAACGTGCACGATAACCAACCAACATTATATAACTTAAAACAAAGTTCGCTGAAATGCAGCATGATATTTTATATTTTTTAATTCCTTTAACCAATGAACGGATTTTTCATCTTATTTGGCCTCAAAACGAGGCATACGGGCTCAAAAGTTAGGACAATTACAAGTGATCAGGTCATTTGACAGTTTCATGAACTCAGTTTGATGAACTAATGCTATGTTTGAATTAGCATTAATCGCATAACATAAAATGTTAACAAAACTAACAAAACTTATGTACTACTTATGTAAAGTATAAGTATGGAGACCCTGCGGTGTCAACATTTCCCTGCCGTGTCAACATTTCCCTACAGTGCCGTGTCAAAACCGTAATTTGCATGAGAACAAGGGCCTGCCTTAAAAAATGATCTTTGTTTGTTATCCGTAGCCAAACGTAGAGAGTCTGTAGGATCAAGTTGGAATCATGAAGTTCTGTGGCCTGCAGGATCTTACTGTTCCTGCGCTATCTGCTGTGGGTGGGGCTGTGGGTGGAGAAGCTGGTCCAGTCCAGGATCACACTGTTCCTCTTCTACAGACAGAGAGGTCAAACCTACACAGGTGATGATTTTAGTCCTGCAATAAAATCTAGAATAGAATCATCTTAATCTATGCATAAGAGACTCAAATTTGTCTGTGTTTGTCTTTAATATTTCTTCCCTTTCTTCTGCTTACATGAAAGTATACTGATGACCTAGGTTATGGTATTGAAATCTCAAAAGACGTCGTTGGGCCATACCTTTTCTACCAGGTGCAGAACACGGAACCGGTTAGCTCATGTTGTAGTCAATTCGCTAGTGTTTGTGCAGAGACTGGAAACTCAGACAGGCAGCTGATCAGCAGGTAGCCTTCTTTGGTTTCTGTATCTCTGGGATATTTTCGGAATTAGCATTGAATTTATTACAGATTTTTAAGAATAGTCGTTTGAATTCACTGTTATTTTTTTAGGTAGAATTCTGAAATATTTTCAACATCTACAATTAATATAGAAATGCTCTTTTTAAAATTACCCTAAATAAAATAACTATACGCACACTACCAGCAAGAATATCTATATGAAAAAAGGAAATATTCAGAACGAAGTCCTTCATTGAATAAAAATTAAAATACCCAGCAAGAATATGGTAGTCTACAAAAGCAAAAACAGGAAAAAAACTATGTTCGGTAAAGAATTTCAGATCGAAGACGTCGTTGGGCCATACCTTTTCTACGAGGTGCAGAACACGGAACCGGTTAGCTCATGTTGTAGTCAATTCACTAGTGTTTGTGCAGAGACTGGAAACTCAGACAGGCAGCTAATCAGCAGGTAGCCTTCTTTGGTTTCTGTATCTCTGGGATATTTTCGGAATTAGCATTGAATTTATTACAGATTTTTAAGAATAGTCGTTTGAATTCATTGTTATATTTTTAGGTAGAATTCTGAAATATTTTCAACATCTACAATTAATATGGAAATGCTCTTTTTAAAATTACCCTAAATAAAATAACTATACCCACACTACCAACAAGAAAATATAACTCACCCAAATTTTCTGAGAGAAATAACTGCTTCTGAAAACTTTGTATTTTGTAACAGAGACCTGTCAGAAAACAGAGGCAAAACTGAAGCTCGAAGGTTGCTCTGCGAAGCCCATACAATTTACAAACAGGAAAATGCAAATATACAGAGTATTAAGCTGAAGCTCCGCGAGCTATCAGAGCCCGACATGCCGTTGAAGACTTGCTCTGGACTGAGGTCCCTGTTTCGAATCTCCTCAACAGACAATTCACGCTCTTCTCCTTCCATTTTTCAGAAGAAAATGCCTGTGATTCGCATACCCTGCCCAAGATCCTTGGGAAACTATAAAGATTGGCTTTGAATATGCAGAAAAAATAGCAGAAGCAGCTTGAAACGTGACCAAAAGTATAAAACTAAGCGTTCTGCCAGCCTGCATGGGCATTTGAATGCATATTGACCAAGTGTCGTGCTTTGAGGGTTGTGGCTTTGCCAGGTGTCATCGGAGCGTGGAGTAGCAAGATCACCCTTTCTTGCATGGAGTTGCGCCCTTCTGGATCCGGTGGTCAATAATACATGAATGCAACATTCATATAAAAATCTATAGAAGGCGGAGATTTACATCAGAAAATAAAAATAATCACATCTAGTTCACACCATCAGAAATCAATTTGCAAACGAATCTCTAGGTAACAAATTTCAAATGGTCAAAAGCAATAATAAAAGTATTTTACTATGAGGTTGAATTTCTATTGAATTGAAGACAAATGTTTATTAATTTTAGAAATTAGATCTATATTACTAATTTGCAGCTCCAGCGAGAATGTCTACAAAGCCAATTTGAAAGTTCGAAAAGAGCTGGACACGAATATTTTACTATGGAGAATTTAGACTGCTATATATGCCTTTGAGCGCAGAAACCGCAAGGATGCACACAAATAAAAGCTAAGCTACACTAGAAAAGATGATGAATCTAGGGGAAACATAGACGTTTTTCTCAATGCTAAATCTGCAATCAATACTGAATGCATGTCTCTAATAATTTGAATGCTATTAAAGCATCAGATCATATGCTATATCCAACTAAATCCAATGCTATTAAAACATCATATCATATGCCATATCCAACTAGATCTAATTAAATATTGCAGGTCCCTTGACTTTACTGACCAGGTAGTTGGAACTTTACATACTCTTTACACAGTGATTAAATGGTTTGCCAGAGCCGACAGTACTGGAGTTTTCCAACTAGATAGTTGGAATTCCCAGAGCCGACAGTATGGACTTTTCCAACGAGATAGTTCGAACTTTAAACACCCCTGCACACTGTTCAAATGGTTTCAAAGAGACAAAGTGTCAATATATATTGCACTGGAAAAAAAAAGTGTCAATATATATAAACTATAGAGTCTTCGTCTGCACCTGTTCCCTTCAATATTAATCTATTCCGGGATCAGCGCGCTGAGAGGTCTATCAGAACGAATTACTCATCGACTAAGTAGGATTGAACTCATCCGACTGTGAGCTGCGATGAAAAATCAAAGGAAAAAGATCAGTCTGCAAATTCTTCGGTGGGCACAATCCACTCAGATCATTTGAGACCATGTTTCTCTGATTAGATCATTTATTGGGAAAGCGATCGATGGATTGATTTATGAGCAACAAGTGTCCCGACGGAGGAGGCAGCAACCGCCACGTTCGCTCATTGCGTTTACGCAGAATACGTGCGGGCTGCGGCAGGGACTAGCTGCCCCGCAGCCCCGTCTTGTTATATATAAAATAATATATACACTATTAAATAAAACATATATTATAATTTTTATATATTATCATATGAGTTATAAACATAAAATGTATATTTTATGTTAGAATATTATCCTTAATCAACATTTACACTATTTTTATAAATATATATATATATATAATGAATACATGGAATTATTTAACATTATATTTTATTAAATGTAAAAAGAAACTGTTTTCTTTTACCCGCAGTGGAGACTGAAATGAGACTCTTGAGTTTCGGAAATGAGAAAATATGTGCCGGAAAAATCATAATTATTCGAACTTGATTGAAATTTTGTTACCCGCATAATCATTCGAAAAGGGGCTTACTGGGAAAAAGAAAACAGTGGAGACTGAAATATCTTCCGGACGTTAATTGAAATTTAATCCCGCATAATAGTGATGGATTTGAAAGAAAGTGAGAAATTGGGAAATAGAAATTGGAAAATAAGGATGATGAATAAGGTGAAGAAAATGGGAAATTGGATATAAAAATCCGTAAAAAAAAGAAAAGTGGGTCATTTGACTATGACTTCAGAGAAAAGGGAAATTGTAAAAGGAGAACAAAATGTATTAGATGATGAATAAAGAGAACAAAACAGGAACAGGAAATTGGATATAGAAATCGGAAAGCCCTATTTCCAACTTTATTGTAAAGTAAATGCGCGCAGCTATTTTTTCTCTCTCATCACTATGCCGCGTGTTATATCGCGCCCATATCAGGGCGCATTTATGTTACAATAAGGTTGGAAATAGGGCTTTTCATAGAAATTTGTAAAAAAAAAGAAAAGTGAGTTGTTTGACTCTGACTCCAAACACAATTCAGGAAATAAAAAATAAAATAAAATATATATCATACTATATATATATTAAAATTTTTACTAAATTTATTTTAAATTGATTTTAATAATACATATTTTCATTTTAAAACTTACTCTATATACCTATTTAAGATATAATCAATTAGAGAAAAAAATAAGACATAAAACGTTATTTCACTGAAGAAGTCAAAAGTGGTGGGAATTCTTCCGGAACTTAACGTGCGATTCACGTAAGTTTAACGTTACTTGGAATAAACAAAACTACTCGGAATGAACCAAACAGAGGGAGAAATGAGAGTCTTGACTTGGTTTATGAAATGAGAAAATATGTGCCGGAAAAATCATAATCATTCGAACTTGATTGAAATTTTGTTAGCCGCGTAAACAGAGAAAAGGGGCCTACTGGGAAAAAGAAAACAGTGGAGACTGAAATATCTTCCGGACTTTCATTCAAACTTAACGTGATGGATTTGAAAGAAAGCGAGAAATAGGGAAACAGAAATTGGAAAAGTAAAAGAAAAAGAGAAAAGAGGCTTATTAATTAATAATTATTAGTAATAAGTAGGAATGATGGGCATGAAGTATATTTTAAAATTATTTTTAATTAGTTAAGAATATTTTTTTGTTTTTGTTTTAAGGAAATTTGTGACGTTTAATAGAAATGAAATTCTATGTTACCCGCGTAAACAGAGAAAAGGGGCTTACTGGGAAAAAGAAAACAGTGGAGACTGAAATATCTTCTGGACATTCATTCAAATTTAATGCTGCAGACACTGATGGATTTGATTTTTGGAAAAAAGAAAATGAGAAATTGGCCGATAGAAATTGGAAAAGGAAAAGAAAAACTACAAAAATTGGAAAAGGAAAAGAAAAGTTAGATTTGTTGATTGATTAGATGTTAGAGAAAAAAGAAAAAGAAAAGGAAAAAAGTTGGGAGTTAATTGATTGCGGAAAATGGAAATTTTGTGCCATCCATTGTAAA
>APFE030224515.1:0-18711 GCA_000404065.3 Pinus taeda | reverse complement strand
AAATAAAATGATTAATATAATGTAATGTAACATTTTAATTATATAAAAAACCTTATTAAAAAGAAATTGCCCATGGTATTTATTGGAATATAGTGTATTTAAACGGAAAAATTAAACCAATCTAGATCCATCTTAACTTTGGATCTACCAAGCACTTATCAAATCTAATATAATGTAATGTAACATTTTAATTATATATAAATAAAATGATTAATATAATGTAATGTAACATTTTAATTATATAAAAAACCTTATTAAAAAGAAATTGCCCATGGTATTTATTGGAATATAGTGTATTTAAACGGAAAAATTAAACCAATCTAGATCCATCTTAACTTTGGATCTACCAAGCACTTATCAAATCTCATGATATAGAAACCTCTTGTAGAGTGAAAAGAAATTTGATCCCTCTCCGGGCTTGATCAATTTGAATTAAAATGGATCTAGACTAGTTAATAAGGACATATCTCTTACAAAATCAATTTTTCTAATTTTTTTTTATATATTTTTAATTTTTCCTTTATTTTATATAAAATTATTATTAAAATTATTAGAAATAATTTAATAGTTTTTTATTATAAAAATAATAAAAAATTATAAAAATTAGACGCTACAATCAATCAAATATATATATATATTATATAGAATAAAATAAATATATATAATTAAAAAATATGATATATATTTATAAATAATAATTTTATAATTAAAATTATTTATCTCCATAAATAATTAAAATATATTATACAATAAAAACTATTAAGCAGATAAGAAAACCGAAAAATATATACACATTTAAATCATAGTATTTTTTATTATTATCCATTACTCATCGATTTAAAGATTTGTTGTCAGAACATTTACAAACATTATCTGACACACGATAGAATTTAGTATCATACTCATATAATTGCACAATCTCTCTCCTTCGCGGATATGTTAGATTCCCTAATGATGGGAATACCTTTCCGTTTCAAAAAATTGTTTTATATGCAAAAACCGAAGCCGAAGTTAACTTTGACCGTTACGGATTGTGTATTTAAAATAAAAACGAGTCCGTAAGATTTAAGATTTAAGATTTTATATACTAGCATTTGCACTTTATGTTGCAAAGGAAACGCTGTAAGGCATAGAGTGGTGAAGAATAGCATAGTGGGGAAGAATAGGGACATGTATAAAGTGGGGAAGAATAGCATAGAGTGGGGAAGGATAGGGACATATGAATGGACATTGTTGAAAGCAAGGGTGGATGATAATGAGTTACAATTGCAATAGTTAGTTATGTGTATTCGTAAAATGGATTTATTTTAAAGTTGTTGTTGTTGTTGTTGTTGTTTTTTTTTTTTTTTTAAATCCCGAAGATGTAATTTTTCCATATGCCACCTATTTATGGTGTTATTAGAAAATACTATTATATTGTAATGGAAGAGGTGAAAGAAAGGATACGACATTGTGAACAACATCATGGTCATCGTTCCATATTTGAAAATGCATGAAAAATTGTTGGAGCCATCATGATAATAATAAAAATTCCAGCATGATTTTGAAAAAATTTAGCTAACTTTTTTGAAAAAGTGGATTATAGTTGTCAAGTTTTAGAATTTTGAGTGCCTTAATTTTGCACAGAAAATGATAGAAATTACAACATGATTTTGAAAAAATCCAGCTAATTTGTTGAAAATGTCAATTACAGGGGCCAATCTTCAGTATTTTGGGCACCCAGGCATTCATGATGGATGCTAAATCCATTTCCGCCATCCCAAAACAATTTAAACACTCCCACAGTCAAATTTCGGAATTTGTCGTCTAGACAAAATTGTGACCTCTTTCGACATAAACCATGAGGATATTAAATGTCCTTAAAAACTACATCACAGAACTTGGGAGCTGCAAGACCCATGAATGGAATTTGGTAAAATTTTTAAATGTAGTTTCCAATACAAACTGATGGGAATCACCCACAACCTTTCAAGTTCATGGCCCCCAAATTTTTGCATTCTTGATAATGTTTTCTCACTATTTCAATGTCAATTTCATGATGCTTCCAAAAAAAATTATAAAACAATTTTATAAGTTTTAATTTATATCTATAAAATAGCTACTCCATCATGAAGAACATAGATTATTGCTACTCCATCATGAATAATAGAGAACTTGCGAGCTTCGAGACCCAGGAATGGAATTTGGTAACATTTTAAATCGAGTTTCAAATACAAGCTTTCTCAATCTGACAAAATCACCTACAAGATTTCAAGTTCATGGGCCCTAAATTGTTACATTCATGATGATGTTTTCTCACTGTTTCAATGTCAATTTCATGATGCTTCCAAAAAACTATAAAACAGTTTTAAAGTGTTAGTTTTTATATATAAATTAGCTACTTCATCATGGAGAATACACATTTGTTAGGTATTATTTGGCATTTCACATCATGTTGTATTACAAGTCATTGTGTAAGTAAAGCAACAAATGTAACCCGCATGTCTAATTCAACTCCATTACCAGTAGTTCATTCTATCAATTTGTGATGCTTATATGACATATATTGTCTAAAATGACGCAAGCATAAAAGTTCAATGCAGTACTGCAAGCCTCCTTGTCTGGTTGAACTCATTCTGTCAATTTGTGATTCTTATATAACATAGTCTTTAAGGAAGCAACCAAGAAAACTTTAGTACAGTCCCGTAAGCCTCCTGCTTTAATTGACATTCCATTCATTTACATTCCAAGGAAAATTGTAAAGTTATAACTAAAATTGTAAGTTGGTTTGGATGGCCTAAGACCCGACATATCAAATCAGCAAAGGTAATTACTAAAATTCAGGTTATAAAGGCCCAAAGCCGTTGGCATTACTCCACTATGAAAATTATTGATCTTAGTGAAACCGCATATTTATGATACAAAGAAAGTGTAGATACAATATGATCTTTGGATGATAAGTGTTCAGGTAAAGGCTAAAGTGTCAACACATCCTTAGCCTCAGATATCTCTAAATAGAATGGACACAATAAGCTTTAGAACATGACATTCACTAAACTCGTACTTTGAAACCAATTTCAAAGTATTCTCAGTTATTAACTTGCATATCTATAAGCATACAATGCAACAGGGTAAGTATAAATAGGGCACGCCATAGCAGAAAAGGTTTGAAGCTGATGTAGCTTCTCCTGGTTACAGAGCCTCTCTTCACTTTGTATGTTGTATGAAAAGTACATCTAGAAAAGCTAGCAAATTGATCAATTGGAAGTCGAATAGTTTTGCTGGCGCATCCTGGGACCCCAAGATGATGCTTGACCCGCATCTCTAACATTAGCTCTCTGCTTTAAATTGTAGAGTTGGTCTTCCCATCTTGATCTCCATTCTTCTTTTGCAAGTTCCTTCAAGAGGCCAAGTAAAATAGTCAAAACAAAATAGCAAGCATTGTATGTGTCAGCCACACATTTATCATGCTAAAGCAACCCCTGGTTAGCACATTATACGAGTCATGGATCACAACACAATACCAAACGACACGCGCGTCATGACATGCATAAAAAAGAGGTGAATGAAGTTTTCCAGTCATTGTTTATAATACAAACCTAACATCTACACAACCTCCCTCAACAATCTAACACCTTAGAATACAAACTCTGTCTGACATATAACCTTTGGCTAAGACTTCAATTATGCATTCATTTCAAATTTATTTCTTTGCTTTTCATATTTCAAGCACCTTCACTTGTTGCTGCAACTACTCCAGTAATCCCGCCTCAGCCCACTGCTTAGGACAACCCTTAGCATCAGTGTACTCCAACGACATACAATGTTGGATACCTGGTAGCCCTTCTAACTTGGAGCATCCATGAACATTTAATACCCGAAGCTTTGTCAGTTCGGCCAATCCCCGTATGCTCTTCAGCTTCGCACAATCATATGTCTACAACTCTTTCAAAGATACCAACATTTCAATACCTGGCAGCTCCTCTACATTTTTGCACCGACTAATGCCTAGCACTTGAAGTTTTGGAAGACCAGAAAGCCGTGCTATTTTCCTCAAGTTAGAGCAATTAGTCAATTCCAGTTTTATTAGAGTCTTTGGCAATGTTTCGACCTCCACCAGATGATTACAAAACCTGAGGGAGACATATTTAAGGATGGGGAAGACACCTGTGGCAAATGATACCTTTGATAATTTCGTGTTATAAACTTCTAAGACTTGCAGCTGAGGCATGCAGTTGTCATTGGGAGAATCTAAATTATTCAATGTTTGCAATCGAAAAATCAATACTCTCAACTCAGTCAACTGAGTCAACAGTCGAATAGTCACCGGCAAATGTTTCAATTCACTGCAATTCTCGAGCCTCAATTCCTGTAAGATCTTCAAGTGACCAAGTGAAAGTGGTAGATTATCCAGTGAAGGGCTCCCTATTTCCAGAACTTCTAAATCGCCCAAGTCTCCAATTTCATTTGGAAATTCTTTTATGTTTGTACCCCTAAGATCTAATTTTTTTAGGTACTTTTGATATGCTATTTGCGGAGGTAATATTTCAATGTTCTTACAATAGGAAACATCTAAACATTCAAGTGTGCTGATGTTTCCCAGTGTTTCACTAGAGATGGTTAAATTATAGCACCAACTCAAATCAAGATATTTAAGACGAATTAAATTACCAAAAGAACCTGGAAGCATCTGCAACTGTAGGGAGTGAGACAGACCTATGTATTTCAGGTTTATTAAATTATTGAAAGACTTTGGAAGCACCTACAAATGAGAAGAGTGAGACAGATCGATGTAATCCAAGGTTATTAAGTACCCAAAGGAATCTGGCAGTGACTTTAGATTTTGGCAACTTGTTAACTCCAATCGTTTCAACAACACCAGATGACAAAATTCATCCAGCAAAGTTTTAAGATTAATCTTATGGAGGACAATCAGTTCGAGGTGCTTAAGGTGCCCTATTGATTTTGGTAAATTTAAGTACGGATTATTTGGAGCCGATGCTTGTCATTCTTTATAAGTATGGTTTTTATTGCCATGTGGCCCTATTATGAGGATTAATTATTTAAACAAACAGTTGTATTCTTATTTAATTACTTGAAAAAATTTAATTACTTAAAAAACAAAGTTTTAGGAAGTCTCATTTTGGCAGATTATTTGGCAGCGGATGCCTTGAAAAAAAGTTTTAGGAAGGCTCACTTTGGCGAATTATTTGGCAGCCGATGCTTCGCATTCTTTATAAGTATGGTTTTTAACTTAGAAAATGGAAGATTCATAAAATGAGCTTGTTTATTACATTACAAGGCACATACATTTATACAAAAATCATTACAGCGATTCCCCTACGGTTATTTATTATCTACCTAAATCCGCCAACTGTAGCCGCTCTACGCCGACTATAGTTGATGACCCGCCGAATTCTAGAACCTGTACTTTAAACATTCGTTGTATTCCTCTAGATTAATCTAGCTACTGCATTAATAGAGAGTAGTTGGAATTAATACCTTCCAACACTCCCCCTTAATTCCAACTATATAACAAACATACTCTTAATTGATATGCCTACTGGTCTATGTCTCAGCTAGGCTTACAACAAAACATTTCATTTTTGCCTTCTTATTAAAGGCTCCATGCTTGTTCTTTTTTCTTTGCTGATGTACTTTCAACTTCACCTTTCTGGCTTTCCTAAAAGAATTCCTCTGCCCCTTATTAGCAACCTTTTCTGAATTGGGATGTAATGCAAGATCCCGAACAAGGTAATCTAATTCATGTTTTGTTGTTTCTTCCTAATTGTCAATATCTGCACACTCAAAAACAACGTTAGATTCAAAACCATATTGATTTTTGTCATCGTGCTCTTTGGAAAGAGCTTTGCTTCTTTCATTTTTCTTTGTTGGTTGATTCATGTCTTCAATCTCTTTCATTAATTTTGTTGTTGCAAACATGTTGTCCTACATTTGATTTGTGTGTGGAGGTAGGCAACGCTTCTCACCAAACAACAACTCAGATGCTTTTCATGCATCATATTGAACCAATCATCATGGGATACATAATTGTCATCAAATTTGACTTCATATGTTTCTGCATCACAGGGAATTTCCTTAATATCACATACTTTATTGTTAGTTAAGGACATACTTTCACCCTTAATCCCAACTATGATGCTTTCAACACAATCACTTTTAGCAACAACACCTTCATCAATTTCAGCTTTCTCACTACCCTCCATACTGTATTTCATTTCAAGAATATCCCAAAATATTTTTGCATCACATATTTCACCAAATTCATACAAAATATTAGACAAAATATTTTCATCTAACGCTGATATGGCGAGAAACAATGCTATTGCATTTCTACACTTATCATCCAAATTCATAGAAGCTTCTTGGACAAATTTCCATAAATCTACTGAACCAAGAAATCCTTCCATTTTAATTGCCCAAAGCTTAAAATTTTTACCTGAGAAAATTGGCAAAACTGGTATTAATCGCTTCAATATTTGCATCAGTGTCTTCAAATTCTTCTTGCTGATTCAAATCTACTGTTGGTTGAAGCATTTCATATTCTTCTACAACTATTGCCATTAGAGAAAATTCAACTACTAGCCTATGCCAAGCCACAAGCTTTTACTCCACAATCAACACCAGCGAAGTCCACACAATAGGACACACCAACAACATATCAGAAGGCACAATACAACATGCAAAGCAAGATTTCAAAATACACTTTGTGACTCCACACGCAGCATATCCCATATCAGAGAGAGCGGAGACTCAAAGACTAAACACTACACATAGAACTTCAAACTCAACCGCTTAATTTGTGTAGCTTAATTACTGGCTATAACAACCATTGGAGTTAGTATGAACTTATATGTAAACTGGAGGCAATATCAGCAATGATCAGGCAGATAAGGCAGAATATGGTGATTTTGGTAAATTTAGGTTAAAACCATTTTTTATTTTAAAGAAGACTTAAAGCTATCTTGATTGAATGAGAGGTCTTCAAATTTAAATTTAGAAGAAACAGGTTAACCCTCTGAGACGCAGAGATATCTGGCATGCTTAAAAAACTAACCAAAAGGAAGAGGGCATTTGTTTAAGGTTTGTAGTCACTAGTGTTTGATACTGATTTTTCATCCTTGGTTCCATGCTTTTGTGAAATTGCCGGATTTCTTCTTGCAATTGTTTTGATATTATGCGGATGCCATTAGCTACAGTTTTCTTTTTCTTTTTTAATTGTGTTTTTTTTTTTAATTTAATTGTATCTATTAGCACAACCACAGGGTTTTGTAGTGGTGACCTTCACACAAGGAGTTTCTTAACAGTGCAACCTATTGATGACTGTTCTATGCCTCGTGGGCAGTTTTCCTTGATTATGTTACTAGTAATTGCAGCTTCATTTTTCTCATTTAAATATTTGCCTGTCATGTTGCTGCTGATTATGGCTTTGTCTAAAATTTCTGTAGTCTTCAATATTTCTTATATGACCTACCTTCATGCCTTGACTCCTTGGTTCCCTATCTAATTCATCTTAGATTAACGTGATTGAAATATTTTGTGGATGTCTTATATGCCTATTGCTCTCTGTTTCATATGGAAGTGGGCATGTCTTTTTTTGATGTAATTGGCTTCATTGAACTCATTTGACCTGATGCTGAACCTTTCAGCAATTCTTTCTTTTTTATGGGGTTGTCACATTGTGCGGAACTATAGCTTCCACAAACTCAGATATTAGAGTTTATGCTAGATCCTTTCTATTTCATCACAATGACGTTGTGCCTATTATTGGGTTCTTGTTCATAACTGAGTTGCATGTATTTATTGGAGAGTTAAAATTAAGAGAGGAGATAGGGGAAAGGATTCATCATTCAACTGACTTTACTCTGTATTTAATATATTTACTTTTGCCAGTATTGTTGTCATATTATTAGAATTTACAACTGAGAACAATGTAACTTTTTAATTGTTCTTATTATTTCAATGCTCAGAAATATAGGCTATATCTGAAAAGGTTAAGTGGAGTGGCACAACAACATTTGTATTGAACCGCTTAATTTGTGTAGCTTAATTACCGGCTATAACAGCCATTGGAGTTAGTATGAACTTATATGTAAACTGGAGGCAATATCAGCGATGATCAAGCAGATCAGGAAGAATATGGTGATTTTTGTAAATTTAGGTTAAAATCATTTTTTATTTTAAAGAAGACTTAAAGCTATCTTGATTGAATGAGAGGTCTTCAAATTTAAATTTAGAAGAAACAGGTTAAACCTCTGAGACGCAGAGATATCTGGCATCCTTAAAAAACTAAGAAAAAGGAAGAGGGCATTTGTTTAAGGTTTGTAGTCACTAGTGTTTGATACTGATTTTTCATCCTTGGTTTCATGCTTTTGTGAAATTGCCAGATTTCTTCTTGCAATTGTTTTGATATTATGCTGATGCCATTAGCTACAGTTTTCTTTTTCTTTTTTAATTTTGTTTATTTTTTTTTTAATTTAATTGTATCTGTTAGCAGAACCACAGGGTTTTGTAGTGGTGACCTTCACACAAGGAGTTTCTTAACAGTGCAACCTACTGATGACTGTTCTATGCCCCGTGGGCAATTTTCCTTGATTATGTTACTAGTAATTGCAGCTTCATTTTTCTCATTTAAATATTTGCCTGTCATGTTGCTGCTGATTATGGCTTTGTCTAAAATTTATGTAGTCTTTAATATTTCTTATATGACCTACCTTCATGCCTTGACTCCTTGGTTCCCTATCTAATTCATCTTAGATTAACGTGATTGAAATATTTTGTGGTTGTCTTATATGCCTATTGCTCTCTGTTTCATATGGAAGTGGGCATGTCTTTTTTAGATGTAATTGGCTTCATTGAACTCATTTGACCTGATGCTGAACCTTTCAACAATTCTTTCTTTTTTTATGGGGTTGTCACATTGTGCGGAACTATAGCTTCCACAAACTCAGATATTAGAGTTTATGCTAGATCCTTTCTATTTCATCACAATGACGTTGTGCCTATTATTGGGTTCTTGTTCATAACTGAGTTGTATGTATTTATTGGAGAGTTAAAATTAAGAGAGGAGATAGGGGAAAGGATTCATCATTCAACTGACTTTACTCTGTATTTAATATATTTACTTTTGTCAGTATTGTTGTCATATTATTAGAATTTACAACTGAGAACAATGTAACTTTTTAATTGTTCTTATTATTTCACTGCTCAGAAATATAAGCTATATCTGAAAAGGTTAAGTGGAGTGGCACAACAACAAAGTGGAATGAACTCTTCTTTTGGGGGAACTACAGAAGCAGGTGTTGGACCTATGGGTTTACTTGGAAGGCTGGATCTTCAAAGGCTTGCGGCATCAGGTCAAATATCACCTCAAGCACTGGTGACATTACCAGCTGAACTTCTTGGACAAGTGAATTCAAACAATGGGTTGGGCCTGCCAAACATTGATCGGACACTGCTTTTACAAGCAACATTTCATGGTGTAAACTCTAATCCTTTAAATAGAGGGAAATTTGGGCAACCATTGATGAACAGTCAGGGAAATTTACTCCAGGGACTCCCGAGAAGCATAGAGCTGAAGAAATTTTGCCAGCCACAACAACATATTCCTTCCTTTGGAAATTTGGGTTTACCGACCAATGATACATCTGCAGTATTTTCTATGCTGCAACAGCAACACAATACAGGTGCATAAGTTGGCAGTGTGGATTGTGGGATAAACAACAATGGAGCATCTAATCCTCAAAACAATGCGATGGTGATGCAATTGATACAACAACATCAAATAAACCAACAACAACAACAACTGCAGAGATCTGCAGCACAACAGCAACCTGGCAGACAACTTCAAGGTTCTCAGCTTCAGAATGGACAAGTCCTGAATTTGCCATCTGCTAGTATTGTTGGGTCACAAGTTCTTCCAAATGAAATTAGGGGGAGGGCTACTTTATCTTCTCTAGCCAATGGCAATAGCAGTCTTGGCAACAATATTATTGGTGTTCCTAGTTGAGGGCAATTAAACCGTATGCCAATGCCAGCATATGGCCTGGGTGCAACTGAATCTAATGTACCAAAAGGAATTGGATGGATGTCAACTGTAGACTATAAGAGCCAGAATGTGCACATTCTCCAAGGAAATGATTATTCCATTTTCAGTACTGTTTGTTTATCTTCCCCTTTAACAACATCTGATATTGAAGGTGGAATGAACATTTCAGGAATTAAAAGGTTGGGTGGCATAAGTGACATAGTTGGTTCTCCAACTCTAAGTGGTTCTGGAATAAGTTTTGGCACATCAAGTGGTATTGGTCAGAATTTAAGCCAGAGTGGTAGGCAAGGTTGGCAAGTGCAAAATGTGTCTATGAATCAAGATTTAAGTCAAACAACTACTGCTATCTTGAGCCCATGTCATGGCCAAGCTTCTCATAGAACCCAGGGGCTTGAATGCTCCTGTTGTGCAAGATCCAAGACAGGTTAGGAATTTTGGATTTGTTGGGAAAGGACCAAATCTTTCAAGCAGGTTGGTACAAAATGCTGGATATCCTGGGATACTCAGTAATGCTCAAAGTCAGGGTGAACTTTTAGGAATTGATAGCGGACTGAGGCTGAAGGACAAAAGTGCATCAGATTTTGGATTGACTCCAAAAATTGAGTGCGACACACTTTCTGGCCATTTTCCTTCAAAAGATCTCATGAATCTCCTCTTTAAACAGGTCTTTATTCCTCAATATTATTTTCCCTTTAGTTTCAAATCATTGCTCAAGTTGCATCACTTATTGCAATTTAAGACCATGGTGCTAAACTTCTTTGATTATGTGCACTTTTATCATTTAAACAAGCTAGGTCTATGTTTTGTCCTATTCACTTTCTTGCATACATATTGTGTGTCTTCAGTACTATGAACACTGTTTTTTAATATATGACCAACGAAAGTTTATAACATGTATGTGATATATAAGCATGGAAAAACAAAATTGCACAGTAATTTTGGTCTAAGATTCTAAAGGAAAACACCCCATTATTGCATTGCATGACTTTGCTTGTTCCATTCACATTAATTTATATGCATGGGACTTCATACATACTAGGGGAATGCATTGGCTCAGGCTGTTTTCTTTTGTGAAAACAATAAATTGAAGTTTATTGGAAACAAAATTATGCACCAGCATACATTTTTGTATGCGCACCTCCTAATTTGTGCGGCTACAATTATAACATGCATACATTTGTTCACTTATCAGAATGAATTGTGTTGTAAGAATACTTTCAATGACCTTGTTGTGAATGAATATGGTACATGCTAAAAACAATAAATTGAAGTTTATTGGAAACAAAATTATACACCAGCATACATTTTTGTATGCGCACCTCCTAATTTGTGCGGCTACAATTATAACATGCATACATTTGTTCACTTATCAGAATGAATTGTGTTGTAAGAATATTTTCAATGACCTTGTTGTGAATGAATATGGTACATGCTAAAAACAAGAAGAGTAGGCTGCCGATGCTTCTGCTGGTGATTGATGGTTTTATCATTTAAACAATCTAGGTCTATGTTCTGTCCTATTCATTTTCTTGCTAACAAATATATCTTTCGGGTTATGTAATTGTGCAGCAACAGGACGGGATGGGGATTTCAGAAAATGAATTCAATTTAGATGGGGTATCGATTGGATAATGTTCATCTCAATTGAAAAATGTTTGTACTGTTATCCGAAGAGAAAGCCGGCCTTCCCACCCTCAAGTGAGTTGAGTGGCATATAGCCCCATGCTGCTCATTGCTCAAAACAGAAACATGACTTTATGCTTGCGCACTACAAAACAGTGGTAGCATTTTTGGATGAGTGTGGGGATCATTGTGGAAAGGCTTATGTGCAAATGTAGATGTAGTTGTATCATATTGTCTTGCACCTAGATTGGGTTAAAAGTTAAAACTTCTTAGATATAATCTCATGACACATTTTAGAGGAATCTCACGCTCTTATGTGATTGCAAGTCTTATTACTATGACATTTGGATTTGTTAGAGCAAATGAAAAGGCCGAAACAAATTGCAAATCCCTTATGGGAGTATGTCTATGCACCATTTCCTGTTAACTTTACAAGAATTAAAATACCTTGTCGAAATTGATGTTGTCGTTAAATGGCACAATGGATCCTAAGATCATGGAGCGAAGCCATGTTATCATGTTCCTGGAGACGGGCAACAGTATGAGTGCCATGTTAAGTTTGAGGGTTTCAACGCTTCCTTTGGCCACACATAGATAGTATCCCGCTAATTTGAAGATGCCTCTGTTCCTGTACTGTATGAATTTCCACGTGAAAATCCCAGCATAGTCGCCAGCCATATGACAATAACCCAGGCCCTCTACCAATTTTCGTCCAATAGATATCTCGCGTTTCGCATTGCTCTCTGTATAGGATTCCTCCTGATTGGAACCGGTAAGATCTGCTGGCTCAAATTTTGACTATAGTTTGCATGCCCTTCCTTTCCATAACTTATAAGTCAAGCCTTGCAGCAGAGCTTTCAGCTGACTTAGCTGAAAGGTATTAGGAAATTTAAAACGTCGATCAGATTTACCAGAGTTTCATAAGCAAGATTTTCAATTTCTTTATCAAATTGAGTAGAAATTATAGAAACTAGGTCATCTGTGAGATAAAAGAAATTAGATAAATTTGTTTGAAAATCAGATCTGCAGGGAGCAAAGATGACCTCAGGAAATATGGCAGAGGTGGAGTTGACACAGTGGATGGAGGTGGAAAGATCAGTTTTGCAGAAGTATTGTTACTGGAATTGTCACTTTCTTGAATAGTGTTTGTAATTCTTTTTAGTGGTTGGTTGCTTTCACCAACAGGCTTGTTATGCTCGGAAACTTGAACTCTACATCTGGAATTAGGATTCTCAGAAGCAGAAAAGTTAGCACCATTAGTTCTCTTTCTAAAATTGCTTGGTTGCTCTCTCTGCATCTTGTCCACATTAGTTGTCAAAGAATGATTAGTAAGACATTTAGCCGGTACCATGGGTGCAGGTGGAGGTGTGGCTACTTCCATGGAAGGAGGCAGAGAAAGAGATTTAGTCGGTACCATGGGTGGAGATAGAGGTAGAGTTGACACCATAGTTGGAGGCGGGGAGGTCAATTTTGTGGAAGTACTGTTATGAGAATTGTCAGTTTGTTTAATAGTGTTTGTGATTGTTTTTAGTGGTTTGTTCCTTTCACCAACTGGCTTGCTATGCTTGGAAATTTGAACTACAGATTTGGAGTCAGAATTCTCCCAGGTAGAAACGTCAACACCATTAACCTTCTTTCCATATTTTCTAGTTTGATTTCTCTATGTCTCGTCTAGATGAGTTGTCAACGAATGTTTAAGAGCAGGACCTTTGGTGCACTTCTCAGTATTGCTGGGTTGTTCTCTCTGCATCTTGTCCACATTAGTTGCCAAAGAATTTTTAGGATCAAGACCTTGGGTGCCAATATTAGGAGAAAGGTCCTTGAAACAAATTGGATGCGAGCTACCAGAAACCAGATTTCTTGGAAGCCAAAGTAAAGGAGAAGCAAATGCATTCACAAAAATCCTTGGTTTCACTGAAGTTTGGCTGCTCTCTTCCAAAACTGATGTAGGGGTAAGGGAAGCTTGGTTATAAACCTTGCTCTCTAAATACTCTGAGGATTCTGAAGAATCTGAAATCTCATAGGTTACTGCACCCTGGCATTCATTATCCTCTTTCATCTCATGTCTGTTCCTTGCTCTCCTACTTATATCATCTAGCGTCTCAAAAATCCTTCGACCTGTGCGTCAAAATCCACAAATTTTGCTCAATGCATTTTTTCTACCCAGTGGGACAAGTATCCTAATCAAAACTTAAGAATAATCTTTTACATTGTGTGTCAAAACGACAAAGATTTGTGGATTTGGGACCAATGACCTACATGGTTGTTCCAGACTACAAGTGTCCTCAAATGACTTTCGCTTGTGGCCTTGATTTCTATTGTTCTTCAAATCGATTCTCTTCAGAGCACTAGTGGAAGTGCTAAACACTGAAGAATATTGCTGTCCATTGAGGTCTGCATCATTTGTGCTCTTTTCTTCAGCAAAGTCATCGGCCTTACGATCAAATGAGTCTACCCAGGTGTCTTCCATAAATCGAAGCCACTTGTAAAATTGCTGCAACCTCTGGACACCATCAGGCTATTTAAAAATGAAAAATTACAGTACTAAAGATAATTCAATCAAAATATAATACCAAGAAAGAGAACAACATAAAGACCTGGATAGTAGGCTTCTGATCTCCTTCGGAGGACAAACATGAGAATGTTGAAGTTGCCTTCACTGGAGAAAACTTATAAAGTGTTTCCATGGTGCTCGATAATAACTACAATAAACATATTGACAGGTATTGTAATAAAAATCAATATATTTTTTTAGTGAAAACAAGTTGCAACTCTTCTGATCAAGATTAAAATCAAAATTCCGCCACTGCAACAAATTCTCAAGCCAATTCCAGGCAGCCATAGCTCCAAAATATGTAGTAACAATTTATGTTGTTGGACACGGTATAGCACCGATATACCTCATCTAGATTTTCCGATACATTGAGAGGTGGGAGCTCTAAGGCCTCTGGTAAACTAAATACCCGTTTTTGGAGCTAAAAAATTATGGGGTCTCCAACCTGACCATGACCTTTGCTATTATTCTGAGCCTAAACAGAAAGAACAAAAGAAGAGCTTGGATGAGGTGGACCCTGACCTGCTTGAGATTTTTCAGAAGCTGGGCATACCCCTGACTGAGCAGAAGAGATTGGCCAACGTTGTCGTAGATGCTGTTTTTGACAGTGTTTCCATTGCTACCACGCATAGGAAGACTCTACAGGCTGCTTGGGTTATCTTTTGTTCGATATCGGAGGCAGTTCGAGAGTATCCTGATCTGGTTATCTATCACCGCCATTGTTGATCTACTGAAACCCTCCTCCTTTACTTATTATGTGGTTTCTTTACTGTTAGACGGACGGGTTGCGCTGGGTAGATGGACGGGCTAGGTAGACGGATGGGCTGCGCTGGGTTTAACTGTTTTTTAATGAATTTTTGGACGGCAGAGAATTCTTGAATCGTCTAACAATAGTTCCAACGGTTAAGATTAGGACAGGTAGACACTTAGGGGAGTTCATTTCAGAGGGAAATGCCTTACGGCATAATAAACAATTATGAAATTTGATCTAACAAATAAATATGGTTGATCTAACAAATAAATATGGTTAATAAATTTTAATAAACATGATTTTAATATAAATGTTATTATATATTTTAGGTTATTAAAATAAAAAATATAAAATTAATTTAATAAAAATTTTCAATACAAACATTAAAATACCTAATAGACCTATATTTTCTCACAAGAGTGGTGTAGTATTGGGATCCGTCAAGGGAGAGAATGTGTCGCAAGAGGCAAGAGGGACATTAATATCTAACCATATGGAGACAAGTGAAAAAAACCATTTGTGGAATATATGGATAGTATGTTAGTTGGCTCAAGTGGATGCTCGTCCTTCATTGCTCCACCTCTGTCTCTGCGTAATTTGGACGAGCGGTTACCATCCCATTATTTATTTATTTGCAGAATCTGTTTCCTGTGCTTCCAAGTCTAGGAGACACAGCTCAGCTGAAGCTCATGAGCGGAATTACACGTCTGGATGCTCTGTTCAGCGAAAAAGGAAGCAAATAACCGCATACAAACCGTCGGGCAGTCGACGTTATCTCCCAGCCGACAGAGGCCCGTCTCATTCACGGTGCTTCCTCGGGCCGCCAACTGATGCTTCTGCGCGCCTCCACGTGGAATTGATGATCATCACTCCAAGTCTTAGCGTTGCATCTTTATCGCTGGACCCGAAGTGGAGGTTGTTGCAGTGAATTCGACCTTTGAGCTCCACCGTCTTCTCGAGGATTCGACAGAGTCTTGGCTTCCATCTGCAGCGTAAAGCCCAAGATCGTGACTGTGGTTGAACAGGAGGCCGACAACAACCACCCTGTTTTATTGGAATGATTCACAAAGGCACTGCACTATTAATGCACAATTTTTTATTCCCGGGAGCAGGCCTGGAATTTGAGGTTCCATAGAACGTTTTTTGGGTTTTTAAACGTATTTGACTGTCATAATTCATAGTAACCAATAACAACAACTATAGTTTGAAATTCCGGAGTAGAAGGCCATAGATCAACCATAAAAATCATAAAATCATAACAGTGGGAAGACCATCTCGGCTGTAGAGAATCGAGATGCTAGTAGGTTGCACCATCTGATGGGGATTAGACGTGATCTTCCACATTCATTGCATATTTTGCTAGTGATGTGCACCATCAAACAGATCCCCTCCCGTGTCTTCAATGGGTCTCAAACCATTTACTCCACCACTAACCATTTATGTGCCTCCGGACAATAAAGTTTGAAACTAGCTGAATCTCTTTGATCGAGTGAGAGGAAAACCATATGCAAATATTACGTAAATAAAATCCTGTTTACTGAGTTAGTACTCAATCCTTCTTTCTGGAATGAATGATTATATGGTGTGGTGATCGATAGAGTGAAAAACACTGCTTTGTATAACGAGGAACTACGTACCTCTTCTTCAAGCCCAGGAGTTGTTAGAAAGGAAGTAAATTTCATAAGCAAGCAAGGAAAGTTCATATATATGATCAGGTATATAACTGTCGGCAAAGGAAGGACTCTACTTATAGCGAAGCAAGGCGCTTCTGCCTGAAACCCAACCAAAGCGATTAGTGCAAGCACTTTGAATCTTGAATATTTACCCTTCGCTGTTGATAAATCCCTTATTTTTATTCTTACCACCAACCCTGCTCTGTTGATAAATCCCTTATCTTTATTCTTACCACCTATCCTGCTCTGATCTTGCCTTCCCTTCACTACAGTGGTCTAGGTCTTACGCATAGTAAAGGTAATGTTTTTTTCTTCCTCGAACTATACTCCAGTTGAACCCGTCAGATGACAAACATCTATCCATTTCTTGAGAGAATAGGGCTCCGGACTATGTGAATCAGATCCTTTCTGGCGGGTCTACATTCATGATCTTCTTACTTTACTGGATTCCAAAAGAACTTCTCATCACCTTTGTTATGTGTGCAAGGAATCATGTCATTGTTCTTTCCCCAACTCTAGAATTTGCATGAGTTACATTTTATCAAACGTGTAACAAAACTGGGTTGAAGGAAATCACCCTAAATCATCTAGGGAATCACCAACATCCTACAACTGCATAGGTTATTGCTCCAGCATTACAGTGAATCGCCAACACCAAGGAAAGATGGTTTCACTCCCTCAAACACCATTTCAATTATGGTATGCATTTTAACAGTAGATTTTTTTCATGTAAAACTCTCTCTCTATTTTGTAAACTTGATTAGATGAGATACATTTTCAAAACAAGTTTTAGCCACAAGTCATTCCTACGTGAAATTAGAAATAGGGAAAAAAACGACCACAATTCAAAGCTCTTTTGTAGAGTTCAATGCATGCTGATTCCTATTCTCAACTCAAACTTGGCATGATTAGATCCATTTAATGACAACTGCAAATTATAACTGCTTTTTTTCACTGCTACAAGCTTCCGCTTCCTTACATAAGTGAAATTTTCAGCTTTGGATTCAATTGATCTTTCAGAAGAGTTTGGTCATTATGTAAAATATCTGCTCGAAATAGTTGTTATTAATGATTCAATCATGTACTGTTTTGGGTTTTAGGCTTGGCTTCTGAAATTAGAACTAGACTTATCCTTTACATTTTAGTTTTGTTTTAAGAACTTTTTCTTATATAGTTTACCATTGTATTGTTTTGGCACGTTGTGAGAATTTTGCAACTAACATTTGATTAACTCCTAGTTTTCGATATAGCTTCAGTTTTTTGTATCTTGTAAAATTTCATTCATGCAATGAAAAAAAATTATTGGCACTCTCGGACTAGAGTCATGGTCTGTCAAGGTGATTGAGGGGTGCCTTAAGGATGGGATATCAGGTGAGTCTTCCTTCAATCATTGTTTTGGATTTCTCTGTTTTTGTATGTTAGAGTTGCTTATTGTTTTGTAGCTTTTTGAATTTGGGTAGAATCACAGCAGGTGTTAAGATGGATAGTTCATCTCTATGGTGCTAATGGGCCTGGGATGTGTTTGCAAAACAAGACCGGTGTAAATTTTGCTTTTTTTCTTTCAGTTTTTCGATTTGATTTCTGAGGGAGACAATGAATATCACCAAAAAAAACTTTTGAAAACCTCAAGATTGGGAAAAAATTGACAGCTATAAATTTACTTAAAACATAAATTGATAGGCATAAAAAACAAACACCCGTCTTCAAATTTTCATTTGGCCTGCCCGAGAGGCGCGCGAGTGTATGTTAGAGAGAAGAGCGGTGATGTCCGAAGAGTTGAACCCAATGTTTGCGTAAAAAAGTTCCAGCGTGACTAAAAGTATGGGATTGTTAAAACATGCACAGTGAGTTATTTTAAAGTGAACGTAAAATTCACTTTTCCATTTTTTAAAAAGGAACTTCATAAAATTCTTTTAATGGGAGTTTAAAAGGGATTAAAAAATGAAAGATTATTTTGTTGGAGACAGAAGGCGTGTTCGTATTTCATTTTTTTTCCCTGGGGAGTAATAAGGTAAACATTTGTGATGCAGTGATAAGGTGTATATTTTATGGGAGTGATAAG
>APFE030224514.1:4502-37901 GCA_000404065.3 Pinus taeda | reverse complement strand
ATTGTTTTCTACCCTTTCGGGTTTGAGAGACAAATTACGAAAAGGGACATGATGGAATTTTCTTTTTCATCTCTTTTTCAAACTCTCTAAAAATGAAAAAGACATTGAGTTATTCTTCTATTAGACTCATAAAATGTTAAAAGATGAAATATTGTCACCATGAAAAGACCAAGTTTCTCCTTCCTAGGACTCGTAAAACTTTTTAGGATGGATTCATTTAAAGAATGAACTTATATTACAAGCATATTTTATCCCCTTAAATCTTGTGATTAAAAATAACTGGGGTAATCGCTAGAAATAGTGGCGAAAAATGAAAGTAAAACATCTCCTTTATAGGCAGCATGTCGCTCTTGAACATGACACTCATTTGTTTCTCGTGTTAGGTTTGGGATATCATCACTCAGTTACTTGTCCTTTCAGGTTCTGGTGATCCATTTTTCCTCTCATCTGACTGTTCTACTTCATCATTGATCCAGGTGGCTCCAGACACATGCAGAAATCCAAGAGGACTCAGGAAGGGTCAAAAATCAAAGTGTTTAGATTGTGTTTTAACTATGTTCATGTTGAAGACCTCATCGTCCTGATCGTAACGACGTGAACAGTTCATCAAACTAAACTCGTATGCAAAAGATAATGCTCTTCAAAAATTGAAATGACAAGGGAAAAGAGGGGCCCACATTGTGCCACATGGCATCCCAGTGAGCAAGTGAGACCCATAGCAACCCACCAACCTATGACACATGTCATTTCCTCATTGGCCTCTTTAATCTTGTAAAAAGACAAAAAAAAAACAAAATATCATAAAAAAGAAAATATAATAACAAAATAATTTTTTTGGTTATTAATAACCATATAACAAAAGTCATATATATATAATAATTAATATGATTCCATCCAAATAACCTAACAAAAAGTTAAAATGAATTTTGTTGAAACTAATATGGTTGGATTATGCATGGTCGTTATAACCATATACCCCATGGTTATTAAACAACCCCATATTTAATACACCCTCCAACCTCCACCACAACATTAATATCAAACATAACCGCATACCCAAAATGCACGACGTGCCTATTCAATGTGTTATGTAAACAATAAAAAATAGATATAACATGCCAATTATGGAGGGGTTTGGATTTGACCCCTCAACCTCCACCATCATAAATGCCTTTTCCACCATTGGGCCACGGGGCTCAACCTTGTTAACTTTGCTGCCATCATATTATATAAACCCAACACTCATTTGCAAGAGAACGGAGGATCCAACGGTGGAACAGGGAACGAAGAGAGGAACCCAAAACGGGGTTTTGAGTAGTGGAACCATGACATAGTGCCAGGGGGAAGAATGATGACACATTTTTCAAGATAGAATTTTTACAGAGAAACTTAAAGATTCCATGAGGAGGTAAAGATTCATTTTATCAAATTGTAACCAAGTTTACAGTCAATTTTCTCAGATTTTCACAAAGAGCACTATGGGGAGATTGGATTCGCCTTCTGAGTAGTAGATTTGCAGATTCCCAGTGGAGGAGAATCTTGAGGGAATCTTCCAGATTCCTCGGAGACTGAAATTTTGCCAGTGTCCAAATTGGACAAACTTTATGTCGATACTACACCTCTCAGTGACACAAACCTGATGGTCTAGTCAGTTTCATGATATGAGCAGGAGACCTTTAGATGACCTGGAGGAGGGAATCTTTGAGGAATCTAGGGAGAATCTAAAAGATTCTTAAGCCCCAAATTTCCACTTTCTCAGAATTCAGAAATTTGACAGTCAATTTTACACTATTCGATGCCACAAATCTGATAGTGCATTCAGATTTTTCATTTGATCATTTCATTTTTTGGCCATTTTTCAAAGTGGAATGCAGGTGTCAGTGTTCATGTGTGAGCAATGATTTCCATGCGATTCGACACCGCGAGATTGATGGTACGACCAACTTCAATAGTTTGACATCATTTTCTTCAGATGGCCCTAAGATGTGAGGTATATGCAGTGTGTTCATGTACTTCCTTTTTCTATGAGATGCACTGTGCTGCATAGATCCCTGTTTGTTGTTTGATATGGGATCTTGTTTTCTTACTTGTTTCATGATTCCTGCTTGATGTGATACATAATCATCTGTGGGATGTACTTGTTGTCATGTTTTGTTTGAGATCCCTTTGTTGTTATGTTGATGGGATACTCATGGTCGCCATGTATGTTTGCATTGAGATCTCTTTTATGTCATGTTGGCGGGATGCTCATTATCATCATGCATGAGTTTAGGTCATACTGATAGGATTCCTTTTTGAATGAGAGTTACTGCAGCGAAACATCTATTGGATCCACTCCTTCATGAGGGAATTTTCCATGTATGATAGCGACGTCACCACCTATGTACATCATCACTATTGATAGCAATTAATGCAGCGGCCTACACCATATTGACACCGGGGTCTAGAGACGTAGTCCCTCCTAAACGAACTATGTTATCAATGTCTTGTGTTTTATGTTGCTGACTCTTGTCATGTTCCTTCTTCTTTACAGTGGGCATATATGTTCAATTATGCCATTTTAAATGTAATTTTAATCACATCATGAAAGCAAAAGATCTTGGTTAAATTCGACAGTTAAGTCAACTTGAATCAGTCATCATGACCCTTGGTCTTATGTTGAGTTAAATGTTGCCACACTCCAGTGTCGTCAATGTTCAAGAGAAGTCCTATCTGTAGTTTATTACGTATACATTGTCTGACTTTTGCCACAGTCCTGGATCAGACTCATTTATTCCACTTTATTCCTTGTTTTGTGTCGATAGTGAGGGACTCACTATGGCCCTCCTTTGATGAGTCACTTCCTGTCGACTTCAACGCATTATCCAGGAAGATGACTTAGAGACTCCCTTTCAGTACCTTAGAGATTGCATGCCTTAATGGCAATTTCTTCGCATCTAATGATAGGTTTTCATCATTGAACTTCAGTCGGATTGTTCCACAAGTGTTCGACTTCAGCTTCATTTTTCACATTCAAGGATTGTACTATCATACCTTGAGAGCCATTGTCATTATCGGTGGTTTCTCTCATGGCAGTTAACGGTTCACATCATTGGCTGGTAATCAGGTAGTTTTCTAGCATGTTCGACTTCAACACATTCATTCACATGTTAGAATTCGTACTTTTACCGGGTTGGAATGGAGCACAAGACCCTGAGTTTTTTCTAATATAACTCAGGCTGCATAGAGTTATGTATTGTTCATGATTTTATATAGGTTTCCTCTATACATATGGTTGTGACCATGTCGTGGGACTTTTTATCTATGATGACGATGATCCTTCTATATCGGGTGGCTACGTCCAAACCTTGGATCTTAGATTTCCAGAAAATCCTTTTCATTCGAATGGTTGTTCCCATACCGTGGACCTTTTCACATGGTCTTTTCTATCCGGATGGCTGCGTCCATACTGTGGACTCATGTTTTTATATCTGATATGTATAAGTATATGCATCCTTGATTTGTAGGTCTCCTGACAATGTTTGTTCTCGTCCTTGCAAAAGCTCGTAAAGCATCTCAACCATCACTCCCTATTTCGCCTTCATGCTTTAGGGGACATCTGTTACACAGTATTTTGTCACGCCTCCTACACTTCCCTGTGTCATGCTCCGTAGTACCCGAAACTTGGCAATTATGTAGTATACCCATCCTGATATGAAGTCTAGATCCTCTCTGAAGACCTAATGAAAACATGCCTTGAGTCTTCTCTAAAGAAGTAAGCTCAAAATCTTAATTTTAGGGTCAGCACGACTATGACACTAGAAAATCATGTTGATAGCAAGTTGCACCACACTAGCCTCACATTGGCAACATGGTTTTTACTTGGATACTTGCGTTGATCCCTAAAAGGAAAGTTTTCTCAAAGAGGACAAGAAGCTTCGTGATTTAGACGCTTCCAGAACAACGAGCTAGAGGTTGTTCATTGTGGGTGTGGTCAAATTCTCCCAATATTTCCCTTTGACCTTATCCCTATGAGCTTCCTCCTTGAGATGAGGGCCTTCCCCTATCTTTGGTGGGATCCTAACTCCCTCTCCCTGCCTATATATTCATCCTCTTCCATTCCCAAATGGTTGGTGTTTGGTTATTTTCACCCTTATGCTGAGATATTGCCTACATGATATTCACTTTGGCTTGGAGAAGTAGTGCTTGGAGAGCTTGAGCTTAGACTTGGACATTCACTCAAGGAGGGCTTAGTAACATCAAGGCTTAGGTCGTATGCTTCTTATTTTATTCATTAATATATACAACTTCTGATCCACTTTCCATAAATGCTTGTGTCAATGCATCATTTATCTTAATGCCCCTTGATATGTTAAGTGGGTTACATTCTATTATTCTTGTTGCACTTTTATGCTTTGTTGTGTCTTTGGCCTCTTGTGCAGGTATTCAATTACTATGAATAGTAAGGACTAAGCCTGAGGAGCAAGCGATCAAGATCTTCAACAAATGAGTGTGTTATAGCATCAGAATGAGGTAGGTATCCTTCCTCTTCTCTTATTTCGATTGTAATTTAGGAAAGTGTCTCGTAGATTGTCACATTGGTTTCTAGTCGCACTCATTGGGCTAGACGGATCATCTTTGTCCACAAAGAGGATTTTCTTAGACAACAGGAACACTCCATATTTATCGTACCATGGAAATAAGTTACATCTTATAGAAAAGACCATCATGTTAATAACATAATGATAAATAGTAACTCCAATGTGGTTTGAACCTAGATTATACCACCAAAGGATTCTAGCAATATAAATACCTCATCAAACCTTAGAGAAAGACTTGATAACAAACATGCATGTAGTGCCTATCCTATAACTCAAACATAACAAAAAGTACATCAATGAGAGTACTAACATCATTAAAAATTTCCATCTAGGAGATCTCTAATAAATGTTACATTGTTAAGTTATATCACCTAAGGAAATCCCACTAAAGAAAAATGCACCATGATAACACATTCATCATTTAATTGCATCAATATCATTAGAGAAAGTGGTGGGCTGGTTGCAGGTGTTAAGGATAATTGTTCAAAACTAGAAATGATCTCTTCTAGTTCAAGAGGGACTTCTTCTCAGGTTTCCTTTGGAATATCAGTGATCAACCTCTAAGTTTGGATATTCTACTAAAACAACAGAACTGTTGAATTACCTGAAATAAGGCAAACCTTCACTTTTCCCATGGAATCAAAAAGAATTAAAACTTTGGTTTATAACCTTCTCACGTCATTCATTCCACAAACCTTTATCGCGTTAATTCTCCGTCGTCGATATCAACACTTAATCTGACGTTATCGCTTTCCCCACTCGCAAACTAGCCAAATGATCTCCACCGTTTATCAATCCTGCTTGATCCAACGGTTGACGTGTAATCTTGCATGGAATAATGCGCGATGTTTAACAAGTGGAGAGCACACGAGAAAAGTTGTTTTCTCGTGCTACGTGTCATCGCTAAGTGGAATCGTGTGAATTTTCCAAATACAACTTACCACCTTGAGACCACACAAGAAACATATTTCGCCTGCGAAGACTGCCTTTCTATTTTATTTAATGATTGCGCTTGTTGGCACACAATACCCGTTAGATCTATTATATCTGTCGATCGAACGGTTCAGACATTTTCCTGGGCTTCTTGCGAATTTTATCGGGTTTTCCTCATTCCACCAAGGTTTTAGCACTTCCGCCGAGTTTAAACTATGTCTAAGTTATATTCATGATATCGCTAACTAAACCTTGTGGGTTCGAAATACATCCTCATTAACTCAATACACAATGGATGAAGATTTAAACGCAATAACACAAGATTATATAAAATCTAGTTCTAAAGGCCCAAACTGGAAATCAACAACATTCTGAAATATTTCGAAGGAACTTCAAACCTCCGGGATTGACCATTCATGCAAAAAATACACAGAAATACAGATAAACTTCAAATTTTATAGTCAAATCCTCCTTAGCCAAATCCCTTTACATTAATTCAAAACTTACATAAATACTTGTACATACAACAACCAGATCCTAAATCAAAGGATCGAAACTGCCTAATCCTATCTAATTTGCAGGATATTCTCCTCGAGAATATCAACTAAGCCTAACTACTTGAGTTAATTACAAGATAATCCAAATCCATGAATTCTAGCTCAAATCCTATCTAGAAAGCTTTGTAATGTGATAGCTAAAGGATCCCACTACTTTGATTGTAAACTTTTTTTGTATTTTTGGAATAAAATCGAAGCCTTTTGTCTTCAAGCCTCATGCTCCTACTCCTGAGGACAAAATTCTTCATGGGCTCCTGTCCATGAGCTCTTTTACATAACTGCCCAAATTCTGTAGCATGGTATCTGCCATCCAAGTAGCATCAGCAATTGGTTGATCCTTCCATTTGACAAAATACTGAAAATACTCTTGTCCCCTTGTTTTTTTAAACACCCACTTGTCTAAAATTTGTTCTGGCTACAATGCCTTTGTTGTTGGTAATTGTTTTACCCAATCAACCTCTTGTTCTTCTTTATCTTCTGTTGCATCCTCTGCATTTCCAATTTCATAACTGTACAAATCAGCAACATTGAAAATTGGAGATATTCCAATATCAGGGGGTAATTCAATTTCATATGCATTTGCAGAAAAAATCCTTAAGACTCTGCATGGTCCAATTTTCTTAAATTTTAACTTGTTATACTCCCTTTTTGGAAATCTTTCCTTCCTCAGGTGTGCTAAAACCAAATCTCCAACTTCAAAATTAGCTTCTCTCTTCTTCAAATCTGCTCCACTCTTGTACTTTATGTTTATATTATGTAACTGTTGTTTTACCTATTCATGTATTGCTTGAATCCCTGAAGCAAAATCTTCTCCTTTAGCACTTCTTATTTCAGCTTTTCCCAATTCTCTTAATTCAAACACTCCTCTTGGATGCATTCCATAAACTATATGGAATGGACTCTGCCCTGTACTCCTATTAGGAGAATAATTATAATCATATTCAACCTATGCCAAAATTTGATCCCATTGTTTTGGATGTTCACCTGTAATACTTCTCAAAAGATTACCCAAGCTTTTTTTTACAACTTTAGTTTGTCCATCAATCTGAGGATGATACGCTGAACTGAAACTCAATTTAGTTCCAAGCTTCTTCCACAAAGTCCTCCAGAAATGACCAACAAATCTGGTGTCTCTATCTGAAACAATGCTCTTAGGTAACCCATGCAATCTTACAATCTCCTTAAAAAACAGTTTAGCAATGTGAGTAGCATCACTGGTTTTATAACATGGAATAAAATGTGCCATTTTAGAAAATTTGTCTACCACAACATAAATTGAATCATTTCCTCTTTGAGTTTTTGGTAAACCCAAAACAAAATCCATACTTACCATATCCCAAGGTCTATCTGGAATAGGTAATGGAATATACAAACCTGTGTTTTGGCTCCTTCCCTTTGCATACTGACAGACTCTACATTTTTTCACATACTTCTCCACTTCAGATTTCATCTTCGTTCAGAAATAAAACTGGTTCAACTGCTCATAAGTTGTCTGCACCAAAATGTCCTCCAAGTCCACCACTATGTTTCTCCTTGATTAACCTTTATCTCATAGAACAATTTGGTATGCACAATTGATTTCTTTTAAACAACAATCCTTCTTGCAAGAAAAGATCCAACCACTTACTTCTGTCTAACAAAACATGATTTTTACAAGCTTCAAATGCCTCTTTAAAATATAAATCTTTCTCATACAATTCTTTAAGAAAATCAAAACCCAACACTTAAATTTCAATTTCCTGAACTAAGACACTTTTTCTCCTTAAGGCATCTGCTAGTTTGTTTCATTAGCCAGTTATATGCTTCAATACAAAATTATAACTTTGAAGATATTTTACCCATTTTGCATGCTTCTGACTAAGCTTTGGTTGTTGCATAATTTATTGCAATGCATGATGGTCTGAATAAAGCATAAACTCCTTAGACATCAAGTAATGTCTCCACTTCTTCAATGAGTGTAAAACTGCATAAAATTACTTATAATGAGAAGAATATTTCTTCTTTGACTCATTCAGTTTTTCACTGAAATAAGCTACGGGTCTGTCCTCCTGACTTAAAACACTACCAATGGCTTCTCCACTAGCATCACATTTTACTTGGAAAGGCTTATTAAAGTCAAGCAAAATTAAAATAGGTTTCTCATTGATCTTCCTTTTCAACAGCTGAAAGTTCTTTTTTGTTTCAACAGTCCATTTAAATGGTTGTTTATCCTTCTTTATAGTGTCAATGATAGAATTATCGATCTTACTAAAATTCCTTATGAACTTTCTATAAAAACTAGCAAGACCATGAAAAATTCTTACCTCAAAAACACTTTTCAGTGAAGGCCACTCTATGATTGCATTTATCTTCTCTGGATCCATCTTTAATCCATCAGCAGAAACAACAAAGCCCAAATATACCAACTCTTCCTTCATGAATGAACATTTCTTTAAATCTAATAGTAACTTTTCTTGTTGCAACTTCTGTAAAATATAACTCAGATGTCTCATATGTTCCATTTTAGATTTGCTATAAACTAATATATCATCCAGATATACTATTACAAATTTACCAATAAATTCTTTCAACACTTCATTCATAAGCCTCATAAACTTACTAGGACATTTGATAACCCAAAAGGCATTACCATCCATTCATACAGTCCTTCATTTGTTTTAAAAGCAATTTTCCATTCATCACCTTCTCTAATCCTTATTTGATGATAACCACTTTTTAAATCCAACTTTGTAAAATATCTTGCTCCACTTAAACAATCCATCAAATCTTCAATTCTAGGTAAAGGAAACTTGTACCTGATTGCTATTTTATTGATGGCTCTTGAATCAGTGCACATTCTCCAGACTCCATCTTTCTTTGGACTCAACACTGTTGGCACTGCACAAGGACTCAAACTCTCTCTAATCAGTCCTTTATATAACAATTCCTGAACTTGTTTCTTGATTTCTTCATTTTTTGTGGGAGTCATCCTGTAAGCTGCTTTATTTGGTAGATTTGTCCCTGGAATCAAATATATATGATGACTGATTTTTCTAATGGGTGGTAACTCATTAGGTAAATCATCTACAATGATATCACAATAGTTCTCTAGTATCTCTTTAATTTCAATTGGCAAATCAGAAATTTTAGTGGAAGTCATTATTACCTTGGGTTTGCAAATCAATGCAAAATTTACCTCATCCTTTTCAATCTGCTGCAAGTATTCTTTTCCACTCAGCAATAAAGTCTTTGGATCAAATTTTCTTAATGCATCCTCTTATTCCATAGGCAACAATGTATGATTAATACCATCTTTACCAAATTTGTATGTGTTCTTTTTCCCATCATGCATAACTCCTATGTCATACTGTCAAGGTCTTCCCAGCAATATGTGACACATCCATAGGCATCACATCACATAGAATTTTGTCTTTGTATCTACCCAACTGCAACTCCACTTCACAATGTTCCTTCACTAACAATTGATGTCCTTTTTGAAGCCATGACACCTTGTAAGGTGCTGGATGTTTCTTTGTCTTTAATTTCAACTTCTCCACCACTTATGTAGAGACCAAATTATTAGTACCGCCACTATCAATTATCATTTAACAACATTTTCCTTGAACCTTGCACGCAGTCCTAAACAAAGTCTTTCTCTGTGTTGGCTTAACAACTTCCTTTGTTGGCTTTAACAAAACTTTGTTAACTACCAAAGATTCCCCTTTCTCTGGTACATTTTCTTCTTCTGACACCTTTGCAGCTTCCTCTTCATTCTAAGCAACAATTACATTTCTCTAATTTGTTCCTGTATTTTCTGGGCACTCATAGGCTCTGTGTCCCATCTTGTTACATCTATAACATTTGATTTCTCTTCCCCTACCTCTGCCTTCTCTTCCTCTGAAAATACTCCTTCTGCCACTTGCATCACCTTCTATGGGTGTATGCTAACTCGAGCTGCTACTAGCTCCATCTCTAGGTGTTGTAGATCTTCCTCTACCACCTTGACTTCCCCTTCCTTGGAAAGTACCTATACTTCTGGCAGATTGCTTCCTCATGATTTTGTCTTCATCCTTCAATACCATCTGATAAGCCTCTTCCATTGTTTTAGGAGACAACAAACTTATCTCATCTTGGATCTCCATTCTTAGACCATTTACATATCTTGCAACCTTCTCATCTGTTTCTTGAATTTGTCCAACTCTTATGCTTACTATGTAAAATTCCTCTGTGTATTCTTTCACTGTCAAAGACTTCTATCTAAGATTCTGAATCTGTCTAAATAATGTATGTTGATAATCACTTGGAAAAAACTTACCTCTCAACTTTGCCACCATCACGTTCCAATTTTTAATTGGCTGCTTACCAAGTCTTTTTCTTTCTGCCTACACTCCATCCCACCAAAGTGTTGCATGTCCTTTCAATTTTGTGACAACAAATTTTACTCTCTTTCCTTCTTCCATTTCTTCATAATCAAAGAATTTATCCATGTCATTAATCCAGTCTATCAACTCCTCAAGGTTTAAGCCTCCTATATAAATTGTACCCTCAAGTTTGGCTTTAGATGTGGATCCTGACACTGATTTAAAGAATCTCATTTCAGGAGTAATTTCTGCAGGCTCCTCTACTTCTACAGCTTCAACTTCATGCTCACTGACATCTCTAGCATTTGTATCTCCTTGATTTCCCATTTCCACTACTTCCAATGTAGCTTGCATCTATTGCATAGCTTCCAACACTTCAGCATTTGCAACTGGTCTTCCTCTTCTTTGACCACGTCTTCCTCCAACTCTAAAAGCCATGTTGGACTTCTTTCTATGATCTTTGAGAGCCTGATCAGTGTCAATAATATGTTATGATACCACTAATGGTGGGATGGTTGCAGGTGTTAAGGATAATCATTAAAAACTAGAAACGATTTCTTCTAGTTCAGGCAGGACTTCTTCTCAGGTTTCCTTTGGAATATCAGTCATCAACCTCTAATTTTGGATATTTTGCTAGAACAGCAAAACTATTGAATTTACCTGAAATAAGGCAAACCTTCACTTTTCCCACAGAATAAAAAAGAATTAAAACTTTGGTTTATAACCTTGTCGTGTTCGTCATTCCATAAACCTTTATCGCGTTAATTCTTCGTCGTTGATCTCAACACTCAATCTAACGTTATCGCTTTCCCTGCTGGCAAACTAGCCAGATAATCTCCACCATTGATCAATCCTGCTTGATCCAACGGTTGACGCATAATCTCACGTGGAATAATGTGAGATGTTTAACAAGCCGAGAGCACGTGAGAAAAGTTGTTTTCTTGTGCTACGTGTCGGCCGCTAAGTGGAATCGCGTGAATTTTCCAAATACAACTTACCACCTTGAGACTGCGCAAGAAACAACTTTCGCCTACGAAGACCGCCTTTCTATTTTATTTAACATCTGCGCTTGTTGGCACGTGATACCCATTAGATCCATTAGATCTGTCGATCGAATGGTTCAAACGTTTTCCTGGGTTTCTTGCGAATTTTGTTGGGTTTTCCTCATTCCGCCAAGGTTTTAGCGCTTCCACCGAGTTTAAACTATGTCAAAGTTATATTCATGATATCGCCAAGTAAACCCTGTGGGTTCGAAATACATCCTGATTAACCCAATACACAGTGAATGAAGATTTAAACGTGATAACACAAGATTATATAAAATCTACTTCTAAAGGCCCAAACTGGAAATCAACAACATTCTGAAATATTTTGAAGGTAGTTCAAACCTCCGAGATTGACCATTCATGCACAGAATACATAGAAATACAAAGAAACTTCAAATTTTATAGTCAAATCCTCCTCAGCCAAATCCCTTTGCATCAATTCAAAACTCACATAAATACTTGTACATACAACAACCAGATCCAAAATAAAAGGATCGAAACTGCCTAATCCTATCTAATTTGCAGGATATTCTACTCGAGAATCTCAACTAAGCCTAACTACTTGAGTTAATTACAAGATAATCCAAATCCCTGAATTCTAGCTCAAATCCTATCTAGAAAGCTTTGTAAAGTGAGAACTAAAGGATCCCACTCCTTTGCTTGTAAACTTTTTTTGTATTTTTGGAATAAAATCAAAGCCTTTTGTCTTCAAGCCTCCTGCTCCTACATTAGAAAGGGATAATAGAAATGATAGCCATCCAGTCGTCAAGTATGTCTTCACCACCTATCTAATGCAATAGGGCCATGCAAAAGACCCCTCCCTAGTGACACTGGTAATACCACATCACCATGTAAAAGCCACTAGGAAACCACAACAATCATGAAACATTTATCTTCTAACATCATCATAATCTAACCATTTGGTTAGATAGAACCATCGTCCATATCTAAGATAAGCATATCAACCATACCATAGTGAGATAACATTCTCTGCAACCATCAAATATGCAACCAAGGGGTGATCAACAAGGCAAGAACGTTTGAGACCACCAAGCCAACAAGCACAATCATTCAACCAAGGAAAATTGAGACTCTCTCAAACCAAATATCTCCATAAATAATCTATTGTAATGAAGAAAAGCAGCTCCATGAAGATGTATAACCCCATGTTAGTCCAATTCCCCAATATCCCAACGACAAATGTCCATCAATTTGATGTAAATCATAGTGTGGAACCTCATATTGTATGAGGTGTAATAGGAGGTACAACATAGTGCATAATATTTCCTTAACTCTTATGATAATAATGTTTGAAAATGTTAAACATGGGCTTTTTAAGAAGTAATATTCAATCATACACCTTGAAGTATGAAGTGTAATTAAGAATCACATCACATTCTAAAGTAGATCACAAATCCATATTTCAAAGTACAACTACATTGATTAGTTTTCTAATAATTAAGTATAAGTAAAATAGAATATATATTCAATTTCCATGGACTATTTTACTATATGTTTTTTTATTTATACAATTATTTAATATAAAATATGTTATAAATTTTACCATCCAAGTCTTTGATTTATATTTTGTTAGCTCCTTTACATTTTATTGCTAGTCTAACAACGTAGCAAGTCAAGCATTGTGATGCACCATGAAATTGCAACTCAACCATGTAATTCCTTTTTATTAACAACTCAAATATCAATGCCCTTTTATCTTCCCTAACTAATATAAAACCTACCTTTACGTTACATTCATCTCTTCACAAGCCAATTTATCATTGTAGAATTTCCTTGGGCCCACATATTGTGTTCATAATTCATAACATAATGAAAATTGCAACTATAAAACCATGACTACACTTAATTGCAATCACAACAGATTCAAATTCACAACACATCCTTGAAGAGTGTTTTTTGCGTACAATGTTGTTCAATCTTTTATTGATTCAATTTCTATTCAAATGGTGTTCCTTTTTAAAAACATTGTATTGTCCTTTGTAATTTTTAGGACTTAATATTGATTTTGGGACTTCAAAAGTCCTTAGTGAATATATTATTTTCAATTACTTAGTTGGAAAATAATGACAATGTTTTAAGGTGCTCTCTTTGTGCAAAATTATGTCAAAATTATCCATCTCCTCATCATTATCAAAGCTCATGTTTAAATTGCCTTTAATTTTTTTTTAATTATTTTTTATTTGAAAAATGGATCTTATATTCATAAGATAATACTTACAATAAAGATGGTAAAAAGAGAGGAAGGTGTTGATCACTTTTCCTTGTGGTAGAAGGATCAACATTGAGAGTGGCCTTATGGGGAAGAAGAAATCCCTCTTTTGATATCTTGAAAATTGTTTCTTTCTAAGTTTCTTTAAATGATATAAGGGAAAGTGCTATGTAGAAAATTGTTCAATTATTTAATTAGATATTAGAAAAGGAATGGTTCTTCAAACAACCAAAAATCCTTTGAGGATAGATTATTGCCTGAAAAAGAACTTAGCAATGCTAAACATTTCAACAAATATAAATAAATATATGTATATAAAAGAAATTCTCAACCATAGATACTTCAACCTCCATTATAAGATGCAAGAGAAACAAACAAGATTTTTTTCTAAAAGTAGACAAAATAAAATATGACATGGGAGTTGCAGAGCTTTAAAAGACGATTGTTTGCCATTGAAAGGGGTTTAAACAAGATCATATGCTCAAATATCTAACTAAATATTTATCAATATGTTGTCGTTGCGACAAACACCCTCCAAAATTTTGCATACACTCGAATGTTGGAGCCTACTACAGATCTTGCAATCGGTTGTTCATAGTCACTTCTTGGTTAGTTGATGCTTTGAGCTCCCTTCTTGGATCAGAAGTGTTGAAGTCACTTTCTTACACATGCTCAGTCCACAATAAGTTCATGAGCGCATTATTTTACGCAAGCTTGTACAAGCATAACACATTCTGTGAGGACTGTGCGTGTGCGATGTCCAATCCATGTCAACAACCAGTGCACATAGACAATGACAGTTTCTCACCTTCTAGTTGTGTTTGTACTTCCATTTTGGTGATTTTTGCAAATGGTCGCCTTCACGCATCTTTGTTTTCACGAGTGTAATTTTCATGTTTTTGGTTGTCGCTTTCACTTTCCTTCACTTTAATTAGTGTCATTTTCATGTTATCTTTTCTCCAGCATGTGTTACTTTCATTGTCGTCCTCATATCGTAAGAGTCATTCACACTTTAGAAGTTGACGTATTTTCACATGTTAGCTGTCGCACAATGTATGTATTATGAATATTTGTAAGACTATTTTGTGAATTTTTGTATTTCATGCTTCCTCTCATCTATTCTAAAGTAGTTGAACTATTTCAATTATTTTACTACTTATCTTAGTGAGAGTGTGTTGTAATGGTTGTTATTGTTGTCTTGTCCTTGTGGACTATTCCACAGATGCTAGACAAATCTTTCTCATTGATTGGTTGTAATGACTGTCGTATATTTTGTGGACTATTATGTTGGATGTTAGACATATCCCTCTTGTTTGCGTGTGTGTCTTATTGGGTGGTATTATTAACTCTTTCTTAGAGGCTCACTTTACTCTTTCCCTCCATAGTAGAAGAAATTTGACACACCTACAACTAAACACTCAACAAACACACCTTCTTGCTTTCTGAAGGCACCATGTGTTCCTCTCTTGCTGACAGTTAGAGCCAAGGAAAATCTATAAGAATACATGGAAACCGAGTTGATATTCTAGATGGGGCTCCTAATTTGAATGGTGTGAGGTATAATTGGGACTTCACATCGGGGAGACCCCTTGGTTGATGTATTTCCAACACTGTCAACAATTGGCGCTAGAAGAGGGCCAGATGACAAACTAAGCCCCTTGAATATGTTTTGAACCTCTTATCTAAAATGGCCTGCCCTCAAATCTTACTCCAGGGATGTTTCTCTAATTTATCCATTTGTCACTTTTCAATCCCCAATGATCCTCTCTATTACTTGTCACAATTAAAGCTTGATGGTGAGGATGGAACATCCATAACCAAGCACATTTCTGATTTTATTAAATTTTGTGAATCTTATGAAATCAATGATGGAAATTTTGCTTGTGTGCTTTTCTTCCTCACCCTTGAAGGTCATGTTAATCAATGATTCCATACCTTGCCACCTACTTCCATCCATTCTCTTCATCATTTCCCTAGGGAGCTTCATCAAGCCTTTTATAGGTACAATTACCAAGATGTTTGTAAAAGAATCAATCACCTAAGAATGAAGCCTAATGAATCAGTTGAGGATTTTTTTTTATCGATCCCTTCACCTTTGTTATGAATTTCCTGAAGAAGATATGGATCGAAATTTTGTGAAACAAGAGGTGGAGAACTTGGTTCTTATCTCTTTACATGGTGAACCTGAACCCCCTGATTTTTCTACTTCCCCAACTCTTATGAATCATGAGACACCTCTAACTTCAAAGGAGGAATTTATTTCTCCTTTTTCTCTTTGTCCTCCTCCTTTTCTAGTTTTGATGAGGGTGCCTTCGTGCGATGGTAATAAAGTTGGAAAATCTGTAAATCAAATGCCTAATCCTTATTCTCATTCTTCTTCCATTTCTCATGACTTTGATTCATGGAGGAAATCCTAGAATGGCTCATAAGCCCACGTTGAATGCTAAATTCCCCATTTTGCAACATGATTGTATTATTCATAACCCCAGCCTCGAATCTGATGTATATTTTTTTTATCCTCTATCATCTACATGCCATGAATCTTTATATTGTGATCTACCTGATCAATCTGTTGCACCAACTAGTTTTTCACACTCTCTTGATTTTTGAGTTGTTGGCTCAAATTGCGATCAAATACAAGGCAATCACATTACACAGGAAGAGGAGTAGGAAGGTGAAGATGATTTCAATAATTCTTATGTTTTTTCAAGATCCTCCATGTGAAGATGATGTGCTTCCATTCTTGGATGATTTTCAATCTACTAATCTCCGTAGTGAATCAAATGCAATCAATTCTTTCCATCAATCTGTAGCCTTGGGCAACAATCGTTCTAGCGATGATGAATCTATTTATGTATGTGATCACGAATGCCCAGGTACATCATCTAATTTTTCGGTTCCTCTGGAACATGTTGATATGACCAAATTAGATCTGGAATCTGCCCCATCCAAAGAAAGTGTCCTTATCGAAACTTCCTCTTCATCTCATATCCCTTGTGCTCTACGGTTTGTGATGCATCTACCCTGTGACAGAGATAATCCATGCTCTTCAAGTTCTTCATATGATGAGTTAACTTCTCAACTGACATAAGGTGGTGAGATTATCCATGATGAAAATGAAAATAGTCAAATCATTTAGCATCCTTTCTATCATGTGTTATGAAACCAGCTCACAAAAAGATATAAAATAAGGATCAACGCCTTAGAAATCAACCTCTTCAAGGGGGCAATCTCCTTTACATTACACAAATGAACAATTCTTGGATGATTCAAATGAAAAGACCTCCTTTCTGTATATAGGAGTCTAAGGGGTCATAATATAATCAAAGCCAACATAACAATAATAATGTAAGGACACAACAATAACAATAGTGGGCTTCTATGGGGCACAATAATAACAACAAGGGGACTACATGGGCACAACAATATAATAAGGGGGTTGTACTAATAACAATAAGGGGTTACACTAGTATTATAGGGATATAACATCTTGTATCCTCTCTTATTTTGCATGAAGACAACTCTTCATTGCCTTGCTCATGAAATTTTTCCATCTATATATTTGTGATCATAATAATCTTTCAGCTTAAGTAACCTAATTGTCAAAGTTGTAAAATCTGATCAAATCAGTGACAAATATGGATGCCATCCAGTGAGCAGTGGTCTTATTGAAACCACTGGTAGTAGTTATCTTCAGACTGTGCACGATTTGGTTCAATCTTGAGGATGCGATTTTACAATCCTTGAAAGTTTTGGGACTTGGTAGGGAGTTGAGGCACTTCAACTTCCATTGATGGTTATGTTAGGATCTCACAACTCTGGAAAGACCCCAAAACTAAGTGACCTATGGTTTTCTTCACAACACTCTTCCTTCTGCATGGTTTCGCTCGATGTAAATTCCCTATTTAAATATATTTGGCATTGCGGATATGATCTTTCGAACTTTCAAGGTTCGATTTTTTTATCGGGTTAATTTTCATGAAAATATCCTTATCAAAATATGGTTTGGAATGCATATCTCTCATAGAATCATGGAATTGTGAAGTTTATTATTATAAATATTATCTTTGGCCAAAGGAGTTATACCCGTCACATTCTTTTGAAAACAGTCGACTCCTGATCCTTCTTGTGAATATTCTAATGCTAATATTTTTCTTCTTTTCCTCTAAAATCCTCTTGAGTGTCAGTGAATGCATGGATGATTTGACGAATAATTTTCTTCTTCACTTGTTTTACGACGTCTTGTTTCATGTGTTCGTTATACTAGCATTCCTTTTTACTCCTTTTGATGATTACAATGCTAGTGCAGTGTGTCGAACCATGACGTCATGTCTATTCTAGAAACCTCATCCCTGCACTTGGTTTTTTATGTTTCTATGTTTTCAGGTTGATCCAATCAAGTAGAGAAGGAGAAAAGGAAAATCTAAATGAACAAACCAATATCAAAGATCTTATATATGCTTCTCTGAAGGGAGAACCTCTCTTGCTATCAATAAGTCAGGATCCCTCTTCTACCCATGAAATAAATAAGTGTTGATTCATAGTCCTATATAAATAAATAAATAAAGGTGAAAGAAGAGAAATTATTCATGCATAGAGAGGTGAAGCAAGAAAATCCGTCGGGGTATTGTCCAGGATCTCTAGGAGTAGAGCAATGTTTGCGTCCCTGAAGTGACTCTGTCGAGGTATTGTCCAGGCTCACTAGTAGTGGAGCAATTTTTGTGTCCTTGAAGTGACTCCATCGGGGTATTTTCCAAGCCTGATAGCAATGGAGAAATACCAAAGATGAAAAACTATACTCTAAAAATCTAAAGCTCGCGAACTTCATTACCCTATCCCAATACAAAACATTGTGTGATCATTCATCTTATGTTTTTGTTTAACCGAGTAAAGTAATGAAGGGGATTATGTTTATGCATGGGGTAAGTGGGGAAGCTACGATAATCTCGATGATGAATCAATACTTCCTGAGAAACTAGACCCTACACGAGATAATTAACTAAGGCAAAGAAGCTGGAGTTCTACTAGTGTGTCGCTAAGTGTTGTCGCTGTGAAAACACCCTCCAAAATTTTGCGTACACTCAATTTTGGAGCCTACTATAGATCTTGTGATCGGTCATTCCATAGTCGCTTCTTGGTCAATTAATTATTTAAGCTCCCTTCTTAGATCGAAAGTGTCGAAGTCACTTGCTCAAACATGCTCGCTGTGCAACAAGTTCATGACCGCACTCTTTTACGCAAGATAGGACAAGCATAGCACATTTCATGAGGATTGTGCCTATACGATGTCTAATCCATGTCAATAGTTAGTGTCCACTGACAATGTTAAAGCCTAAATCTACCTCAGGCTGAGAAAGGCAGGTCTAGGGTAACATCAAACCACGCTTAACCTGGTAGCTAGCTCTACCAGATCGAGAGAGGTCTCTCTTCTTGTCAATCTCAGAAAAATATAGCAAATGAGGCTTGAGATGACTGATGTAAAGACTAATTTTAGGCTAGGTATATGCTCAGAGGAGTTTTATTGAAATTTATGTTGGTTTGCTGGATCAAAGGTGAAAGCTAGTTTTGGGTCTAGGGAATGGACTCAGTTTTGCAGAGGTTTCTGTGGGGCGAGGTAGGCAAATGCTTTAGTACTTTAAATTGAGTGAGATGGAGAGTCTTAAGACTGGTGAGGAGTTGGAGAGGGCATGAGAGTCTCAAGAATCCTCTTCAAACAGTTGAAAACAAGAAAAACTAAACAAACCTTAGGTAGAGCACTACAACATCAATGATTTCTACCATTATCCTTGATTCATTTAGTTCAGCTAAAAAGAGAGAGATAATGGCATACATAAACACATGTAAACTTGAATTATAGAAGAAAAAACAATACCAAATCAACTTGCCACAAGAATCCTACAAAATGCTGCAAACCCTGATCTATTTCCTTGCCAAACTACAGAGATGAATGTACAATGATGCTCAAAGATTTCACAAGAGTGCAACCTTGACAAATGACTGTAAAGTACTAGATATAGGCAAAAAACAACTCATTATAGGCTTTAGGGGTCGAATTCATGAGTTTAGGAGCTGTTTCAACAAGATATAAACTAAGAACTGAAAAGTAGGCAATGGAACAGCTTGCCTCTAAAACCTAGGAAACTGATTCATTCAGTTCAAAACTACCTTTTCATGATGTATCTATCTACATGAGTGAATTTTTAACATTTTTACATAAAATTCCATCAATTTACATCATTATTTTGACCATGAGAGAGAAAAAAGTCAAACTGAGAAAAAACTAGGCGAAAAACAGAGTTTTTTTGGCAAAAATAGCAATTTTCCATCCTGTGCACCGCACCACTTTCCCTGTGCGTAGCGCCTTTTGGTATCTGATTTTGGAAGGCTTCCCATGCCCCACATTTGCTCCAAATAGGCTTGTTGGAAAGGTATATATGTCTACTTTCCAGAACAAGTGACATTTCTGAATTTGGTGTCCATTTACCCCTCCCAAAGTGAGTTCTCCCAATACTGCTTCCTGTGTGGCCAAAAGGGGGCAAAAAGGGCATTTTTGAGGTGTTTTGACCCTTTTGGAAGCTCAAAACTTGACAAACCTTTCTAGTAATTTCTGGGCATTCATAATTTTGCATGAGGAATCCAATAATGTAGAGTTTTCCTCCAGAGGAGTTCCCTAGCAAAAGCGAGCGCTGGGTGGCGCTATGCCCCATGCAGAAAAAACTGTTTTTTCCTTCAAAAATTCAAAATTGACAAAAAGAGTGCCAAATTTCTTGAAATTTGGGCTGAATGACCTGCATCAAGTACTATGTTGGGCCAATGAAGATTAAGCCAAAATCTTGAGCTTATCTTGCTCTTTCTTCCTCCTCAAAGTTTTCCTCAACTTGGCCTTTAAGGTCCTTATCCTCGCTTTGCAAATCTTGTTTCTTGCCAAATAGTGATAGGCCATGTGCCTCAACATATTCTTCTCCTTATTTTCTTTCTCAAGCAGCTTCTCCAAGCGCATGTTTGCCCTTTCTAGCCAAGATTCCTAATCAGCTTCAATCTCTTGCTCAAGCGGTGTCAATTTGACTTTCCTCCTCTTTGTTGCTTGTCGGTTTTCCCTTATAGTTTGCAGCTCCATGATCGTCTACTGATCCTCCAGCTTCTTGTTTCTTTGTTCAAGGTAATTGATGATCCACTTAGCCCTTTCAAGGTTAAGAGCTAAGGCGTGAATGTCAGCTTCTTGTTCATGAATGATCTCTTTGAGTTTTGAGCTTTGGGAGCCCAAATCAATGTCCTCATATTGAATAAGAATGAAATCTCTCTCTTGACCTTTAGAAGGCCCTTCATCATGCGCTGGTTGTTTACCTTTATCCTATACCTACTTTTTTGTTGAAGGAAACGAGACCCCTTCCACCCCGGGTGGAGATAGTACTCGTTTGGTTGTTGCAAATAATATCCTTGTGCCCTTTTGGTAAGTGACAAATACTGGGACACTGGTTGTTTGAGTCTCATGAACTTCTTGCTAATGTTAAGGCCCTCCTGCCTCATCAAAAATTGATGGGGTCACTTGAGCACTTGTGAAAACCTCATGTGAAATGAAATAATCCCATGAAACATTCAACAAGCTCAGCTGATGCAAAACCACAATCTTGATCAATGCAAAGTAATAAATGTTGTTGTATTGTTGATGAGGAGGTTTCCTTTGCACTAATGTGATCATTTTCTCAATATTCTGGCACATGAAATAGGGGAGGTTCATCATCCTCACTCTAGTGAAATGCATCAATAATCTGACATGATAGGCGTATAAGCGAGAAAATCTACCTTCACAGCTGAAGTATTTGATTATGAGCTTCAAGAGTGGAGCATATGCGTCCTGTAGGTATCTGAAAGGGAAGACCCTACTAATTTGCTTCTGATAGCTAGCCTTGATATAAAGCTCATAATTCTTTTTTTCCACCAGTTGTCCCTTGTTCCACTGTTCACCCACAGTCGAAATACCTGTTGCTTCAGCTATAGTTTCAAGTGTCAAAGTGAATGTAACACCTGCCAAATTAACCTGGCCATCGTGAAGATGGAGAACAAAAAGTATAGCAAGCTCACGGTGATATTTCACTCTTTCCACCATCTCACAAAACTGGTAGCAAGACTGATGTTTGAAACAAGCTACTGCAAGAGGGCAAGCCAATAGCTCTGTAAGTGTAGTGGGCTCCTCCCAGATGTGTTTTCCTCCCTTGTGAGGTTTTCTTGGTGCATGAATTTCTTGGGAGGAATCACTCACCATTTCCTCATCTCTTTCATAAGGTGAATCTGTTTCCATGTTTGCCACTATATGGTTTTTCAATGATGAGTATGAAGAGATTTTAAATGAAGAATAGTTGTTTGCTATTTAATGAAAGGGATTGATGAGTGGGACTGTGAATGAAGGGTTTTGATGTTGGTTGTAGGGTTTTGGGGAGTGCACGGTTTTGGGAATGTCAATTAGGGTTTGGGAATAATGGGAATTTGTTAGGTATTAGGGTTTTGGGGATGAGGGGGGTAGGATGAATGTGAATATGAGAGGGGAATGGAAATGAAATTTGGGAAGTGTAATGAAGGGAAATGTAAATGATGCAGGGGAGAAAACAGCAACAATGACAACTTTTGAAACCCTAGACAGTTTTTTTAGTGTAACTGTGCAGCAAACTAGGGTTTTAATTTTCACCTATTAACACACCATCAAAGATGAGTAAAACCCTTGCAATGGCAAAGTGGAGTGTTTCACTTACTTGTGAAATGAGGTTTGCAAGATTTGGAAGCGAGATGAGATCGATTGAATGAAATTCGTGCTTGGAGGGCAGGTGCGCCGCGCCAGTCTGGTGTGCCATGCCCGTTCAGTTCTCAGTGTAAAATCTACGCTCTGTGCACCGTGCCGATCAAGTGTGCCGCGCCTTGACCCAGGTGTACCGTGCCAATACAGTTTTGCTGCGATTTGCCTTTCTTCACCTCCAAACACGATTTTTGCTTTGTTCACTCTTTCTTTTTGACACAAACGAAGTCTTCAATACAAATATCACTTTATATACCAATGACTTTAATTTTTATTTTAAAGAAACCCACTTTCTAATGTTTGCTTTTCACTTTGGCTTTTAAAACTCTGTTTTGGTAGTTTGACTTGTTTTTTGAAAATTGATGGACTAATGCTTTGAATCTCTTATCTCTTTTGTAGGAGTTGAAGTGCAGGAGCTTGGAAAGGTGACCAGAGCTGCATTTCTAGACTTATTACATATAGGAAGAATGAAAATACATTAAATTTTATACATAAAACAATAAAACTTTGTTTTTCCTCAAAATAGGGTTTCGAGGAAAAATCAATCACTGAGAATGTCATTATTGAAATTTTTGATGCTGAGAACTTATTTGAACTCCTCATGTGCCTGCTGATCATTATTGAGCTTTCACAAGACTTTAATGACAAACCCTAGACCTAATGAGACCTAAAAACCCTAAAAATGGTTTTACAAATGTAAAGACAAAAAATGACTGTAAATGACCTGAATTTGTGAAAATAGGCCAGCAGGTAAAGACCATGAGGGAAAATTGATAATATGCCACTGCCATCAGATGATCCATGCTCCTAATGGAATGCAACTAATCGAATGAGACACCTAAAATGAAATGCAACAAGAGAATTTTGATCACTAGTGGAGGGATGAAGATACCGACACTAACATTGGCTCCAATGGGGATGGTAGCTCCTTGGAGGTGCCAAGAACTACAAATCTCTAGAAAGCAGACAATGCCTTCTTCCATTAGGCTATGGAGTCAATAGCTTCAACAAACCAAAACCAATATCTTGACTCAAAACTGACTTAATTACAAAGATTGAAAATTGACTCAAGACTAACTCAAACAACTGAAATAAGTACTTACAAAGCTTTTTAAATGGTAGCAGACCATCGAGATTTGAGGGCTTCAAATCATGATGACAACCACCTGCCTACGGATGAAATATGTACAATCAGGTGAAGTGGGCCTTCCAGTGTAACCAATCCAACAGATGGCTACATACTGAAATTATGCTCTTACTTTCCCCGAGCAGGTAGAACAATGTACATGTAGGCAACTCATAATAACAATTGAAACCAAGGCTTATGCTAACAAAACAGGCAACATTCATCTTCTCTAATGTTGGCAAAAGAATGCCGAAGGGATCTTGATAATCCTGAAGCACTATCTTGTATTGAGATCCAACAGCAAAAATACAAGTACTCCCTTCATTCTGATCTGAAAGAACAACTGATTGCCGAGTGATAGGAAGGCATAGAGAGGTATAAGCTTCTGCCATCTAAGTGTTAGCTGTAAATTCCTCGACCATGAGAAAATCTGACTCAATTTCTGGCATACTGTCTCTCTCAGGCTCATACTCCTCAATTTCATAGTCTAAGCCTTTCTCAAATAGAAAACATTCTTTAAGATTATCAAACATGACAGCCTTATCATCTTCATGAAAGAGAATATTATCTATTCGTTGATATATAAATCTAATTTCAAAACTGTCATTATTTTCAAAAGAAGAAGAAGTTTCATCAACACCTTCTTGACCATGTGCACACTGCAGACCTGCATTAGCTTTGGTTGTAACCTGACCTTTCAGGAGTCGATCTATCTCATCTTCAGACAGAGGAGATAATACTTTCTGTTTTGTTTTGCTCAAGTGATTATTGTCTTCTTGAAATAACATTTCTAAACATGAAAAACCTGAATGACAGTCCTTAATTCCCTGATCTTCTGAAATTTTAAAACATTGTTGATCATCTTCATATGACATGGCAATCAAATTATCATTTACCACTAAGTTATCGAAAGAAGATTTTTCACTTACTTGAACGAAGGTCTCATCTTGTTTTTCATAAAATGATTGGATTACCTCCTCATGAAGGCTTTGTTCTAATGAAATAAGAACACTTGGGTCAATAACTCTATCTTCTTCCATCCAAATGATCTCAACAACAGAGCTCTCGTTCATGGGGTTCAGCACAAGGTACTCTTGATCATCACGATCTGAATCTAGACCTCAAATAGCCGACTTGACTTTATCATATTCTGAAATTGAAACTTGACTTTCCTGCATACTGTCTTATTCTATGGACAGATCTGAAATAAGACCTTCTCTTTTGTCATTTTCCATCGTACTAAGATCTTGATCCAGCTGAAAATTTTCCTGCACATCTTGATAAGTATCCACTAAGCTCTCTTTATGCTGCTGAAATGGATTTTCATACAGGGCTTCCATGATCTCATCGTTCATGAAGTCATCATCTTCATAAACTTTCTCAAGATTTTCAATAAAACTATAAACACGTTTGCAACAGTTCTGCATTAATATTAATGATGGATAAGATTCTTTATACCTTTCAAAGAACATCGCATGAAAATCCTTTAAACAATAAATACAAGTAGGTGGCAAACTTTCATACCAAGATCGAGCTTCACCTTCCAGAGTGGCCATGAATATCTTCATCAAGCAATCTTCAGGAAAATCAACCTTCAACTTGCGAATATGTATGTGAAATCTAACCAGATGTAAAGCAACATCATTTCTATCATCATCTTTAAACATAGGAAAATTCCTTTGCCAATCTACCTAAGGAATTTTATTTGGGAAACTTGGAATGTGATCTTGGCTCATGGGAGTATATTGTTGAGCAAGCAAATCCATTTTGATAACAATGAATTGACAAAAAAATTCTCCCGGCTACTGGTTCTTGAAGAGTGGAGTTGCCATAAAAATTATGAACCTTGGGATTCTTCGACACTGGAGTCGCCAGGTGAATGATTTCAGCCTTCTTGTGTCTGATCGTTGTCCACCATCAACAATTATATCTAACTTGATACATGTACTAGGGTGATTTTCAAGTCAGATGTTAGGTTTATAAAACTAAGTCGGAGATTGACTGAAGCAGCATTCATCTACTTATGCACTTGCAAAGCAAGAATAGTTCGAACGCTACCTAGCTAACTTCAAGCTCCATCTGTAGTTTATAAAGCAAATAACATTAACGAACAAACAAACTTGGTCCCCAGTATGGTCGCTACTACGTTAGGGCCTAAATCTACCTAAGGTAGGTCTATGGTAACATCAAACCACACTTAACCTGGTAGCTATCCCTACCAGGTTGGGAGAGGGCCCTCTCCTTGTAAATCTCAGAAAAATATAGCAAATGAGGCTTGAGATGACTGATGTAAAGACTAATTTTAGGCTAGGTATATGCTTAGAGGAGTTTAATTGAAATTTATGTTGGTTTGTTGGATCAAAGGTGAAAGGCAGTTTTGGGTCTGGGGAATGGACTCAGCTTTGCAGAGGTTTCTGTGGGGCGAGGTAGGCAAATGCTTTAGTACTTTAAATTGAGTGAGATGGAGAGTCTTAAGACTGGTGAGGAGTTGGAGAGGGCATGAGAGTCTCAGTAATCCTCTTCAAACAGTTGAAAACATGAAAAACTAAACAAACCCTAGGTAGAGCACTGCAACATCAATGATTTCTACCTTTATCCTTGATTCACTTAGCTCAGCTGAAAAGAGAGAGATAATGGCATACATAAACACATGTAAAATTGAATTATAGAAGAAAAAACAATACCAAATCAACTTGCCACAAGAATCCTACAAAATGCTACATACCCTGGTCTATTTCCTTGCTAAACTGCAGAGATGAATGTACAAGGATGCTCAAAGCTTTCACAAGAATCCAACCTTGACAAATGACTGAAAAAGTACTAGATATAGGCAAAAAACAACTCATGCTAGGTTTTATGGGTCGAATTCATGAGTTTAGGAGCTATTTCAACAAGATCTAAACTAAGAACTGAAAAGTAGGCAGTGGAACAACTTGCCTCTAAAACCTAGGAAACTGTTTCATTCAATTCAAAACTACCTTTTCATGATATATCTACCTACATGAGTGAATTTTTAACACTTTTACATCAAATTCCATCAATTTACATCAATTTACATCATGAGTTTGACCATGAGAGAGAAAAAATCAAACTAAGAAAAAACTAGGCGAAAAACAGAGTTTTTGGCAAAAATAACAATTTTCCATCCTATACGCCGCACCACTTTCCCTGTGTGTAGCACCTTTTTGCAGCTGATTTTGGAAGCCTTCCCATGCACAAAATTTGCTCCAAGTGGGCTTGTTGGAAATTTCTTTCTGTCTACTTTCTAAAACAAGTGAAATTTCTGAATTTGGTGTCCATTTGCCCCTCCAAAAGTGAGTTCTCACAACATTGCTTCCTGTGTGGCCAAAAAGGCGCAGAAAGGGCATTTTTTAGTGTTTTGACCCTTTTGGAAGCTCAAAATTTTCTAGTAATTTCTGGGCATTCATAATTTTTCATGAGGAATCCAAAAACGTATAGTTTTCCTCCAGAGGAGGTCCCTAGCAAAAGCAAGCGCCGGGTGGCACTACACACCAAGCAGAAAAACCTATTTTTTCCTTCAAAAAATCAAAATTGACAAAAAGTGTGCCAAATTTCTTGAAATTTGGGCTAAATGACCTGCATCAAGTACTATGTTGGGCCAGGGAAGCTTCAGCCAAAATCTTGAGCTTATCTTGCTCTTTATTTCTCCTCAAAGTTTTCCTTAACTTGGCCTTTAAGGTCCTTATCCTCACTTTGCAAATCTTGTTTCTTGCAAATAGTGATAGGCCATGTGCCTCAACATCTTCATCTCCTTATTTTCTTTCTCAAGCAGCTTCTCCAAGTGCATGTTTGCCCTTTCTAGACAAGATTCCTGATTAGCTTCAATCTCTTGCTCAAGTGGTGTCAATTTGACTTTCCTCCTCTTTGTTGCTTGCCGGTTTTCCCTTATAGTTTGCAACTCCATGATCGTCTGCTGATCCTCTAGCTGCTTGTTCCTTTGTTCAAGGTAATTGATGATCCACTTAGCCCTTTCAAGGTTAAGAGCTAAGGCATGAATGTCAGCTTCTTGTTCCTGGATGATCTCTTTGAGTTTTGAGCTTTGGGAGCCCAAATCAGTGTCCTCATCCTAAATAAGAATGAAATCTCTCTCTTGACCTTTAGAAGGCCCTTCATCATGCACAGGTTGTTTATTTTTGTCCTGTACCTACTTTGTTGTTGAAGAAAACGAGACCCCTTCCACCTCGAGTGGAGATAGTACTCGTTTGGCTGCTGCAAATAATCTCCTTGTGCCCTTTTGGTAAGTGACAAATACTGGCACACTGGTTGTTTGAGTCTCATGAACTTCTTGCTGATGTGAAGGCCCTCATGCCTCATGAAAAATTGATGGGGCCACTTGACGACTTGTGAAAACCTCATGCGAAATGAAATAATCCCATGAAACATTCAGCAAGCTCAGCTGATGCAAAACCACAATCTTGATCAATGCAAAGTGATAAATGTTGTTGTATTGTTGATGAGGAGGTTTCCTTTGCACTAATGTGATCATTTTCTCAATATTCTGGCACATGAAATAGGGGAGGTTCATCATCTTCACTCTAGTGAAATGCATCAATAATCTGACATGATAGGCGTATAAGCGAGAAAATCTACCTTCACAACTAAAGCATTTGATTATGAGCTTCATGAGTGGAGCATATGTGTCCTGTAGGTATCTAAAAGGGAAGACCCTATTGATTTGCTTCTGATAGCAAACCTTGATATAAGGCTCATAATGCTCTTTGTCGACCAGTTGTCCCTTGTTCTGATGTTCACCCACATTCGGAATACTTGTTGCTTCAGCTATAGTTTCAGGTGTCAAAGTGAATGTAACAACTGCCAAATTGACCTGGCCATTGTGAATATGGAGAACAAAAAGTCTAGCAAGCTCATGGTGATATTTCATTCTTTCCACCATCTCACAAAACTGGTAGCAAGACTGATGTTTGAAACAAGCTCCTGCAAGAGGGCAAGCCAATAGCTATGTAAGTGTAGTGGGCTCCTCCCTGATGTGTTTTCCTCCCTTGTGAGGTTTTCTTGGTGCATGAATTTCTTGGGAGGAATCACTCACCGTTTCCTCATCTCTTAAATAAGGTGAATCTGTTTCCATGTTTGCCACTATATGGTTTTTCAATGATGGGTATGAAGATATTTTAAATGAATAATAGTTGTTTGTTGTTTAATGAAAGGGATTGATGAGTGGGACTGTGAATGAAGGGTTGTGATGCTGGTTGTAGGGTTTTTGCGAGTGCAGGGTTTTGGGATTGCCAATTAGGGTTTGGGAATAATGGGAATTTTTTACGTATTAGGGTTTTGGGGATGATGGGGGTAGGATGAATGTCAATATGAGAGGGGAATGGAAATGAAATTTGGGAAGTGTAACAGAGGGAAATGTAAATGATGCAGGGGAGCAAATAGCAACAATGACAACTTTTGAAACCCTAGATAGTTTTTTCAGTGTAACTATGCATCAAACTAGGGTTTTAATTTTCACCTATTAACACACCATCAAAGATGAGTAAAACCCTTGCAATGGCAAAGTGGAGTGTTTCACTTACTTGTGAAATGAGGTTTGCAAGATTTGGAAGCCAAATGAGGTCGATTGAATGAAATTCGGGTTTGGAGGGAAGGTGCGCCGTGCCTACTAACAAGTGCGCCATGCCAGTGTGGTGCGTCGTGCCCATTTAGTTCTCAGTGTAAAAACTGCGCTCTGTGCACCCGCGCTGATCAAGTGCAATGCCCCTTGACCCAGGGGCGCCGCGCCAGTACAGTTTTGCTGCGATTTGTCTTTCTTCACCTCCAAACGTGATTTTTGCTTTGTTCACTCTTTCTTTTTGACACAAATGAAGTCTTCAATACAAATATCACTTTATATACCAATGAATTTCATTTTTATTTTAAAGAAACCCACTTTCCAATGTTTGCTTTTCACTTTGGCTTTTAAAACTTTGTTTTGGCAGTTCGACTTGTGTTTTGAAAATTGATGGACTAATGCTTTGAATCTCTTGTCTCTTTTGCAGGAGCTGAAGTGCAGGAGCTTGGCAAGTTGACCAGGGCTGCATTTCCAGACTTATTACATATAGGAAGAACGGAATTACATAAAATTTTATACATAAAACAATAAAACTTTGTTTTTCCTCAAAATAGGGTTTTGAGGAAAAATCAATCACTGAAAATGTCATTAACTAAATTTTTTATGTTGAGAACTTATTTGACCTCCTCACGTGCCTGCTGACCATTATTGAGCTTTTACAAGACTTTAATGATAAACCCTAGACCTAATGAGACCTAAAAACCCTAAAAATGGCTTTTACAAATGTAAAAATAGAAAATGATGGTAAATGACCTGAATTTGTGAAAATAGGCCAGCAGGTAAAGACCATGAGGGAAAATTGATAGTATGCCACTGCTAGCTGATTATCCATGATCCTAATGGAATGCAACTGATCGAATGAGACACCTAAAATGCAATGCAACAAGAGAATTTTGATCACTGATGGAGGGATGAAGATACCAACACTAACAAACAACAACATTTTCTCACGTTCTAGCCACATTCGTACTTCCATTTCGGTGATTTTGCAAATTTTTGCCTTTGTGGACCTTTGTTTTTGTGAGTATCATTTTCATGTTTTTGGTTGTCACTTTCACTTTCCTTTAGTCTAATTAATGTCTTTTTTATGTTATCTTTTTTCTAACATCTATTATTTTTCATTGTTGTCAACATATCACAAGAGTTGTTCACACTTTAGCAATTGGCGTCTTTTCACATGTCTGTATGCTTATTCTGGTGGTCTCAAGGGGTTATCTTTGTGTGAATGAGTTGTTCTAACCATTTAAACATTAGTCGCACTCATTCCCAAAGTTTCAAACACTGTCACACAAGTGTCGTCACGGTCGTCGTAAAGTGTGCCTTCAAAGTCATCACAAAGTTGTCGCATTGAGGTAAATATGTTGTTAACGTGTTCTAAATGATCTATGTTTTTATCTCGTAAAAGTGTTTCAAGTGTGTGATCATACTCAAGTCATATTAATGTTCACATCATTCTCTTCGGTCCCACACTTAATCAATTTTAGAAATTCCTTAGCAACCTAGCCTCATTTGGCCTTCCTCAACTACAGACTGTGCAATTCCAACCCTCAAGCTACATACTTGTCCCTTGACACTGTGCAATGCACAATTCCAGTGCTCAAGCCCAACCTTGCCTCCCAAAATTGAATAATTCATCTTCCTAGCCTAGCCTCAACTATGCAATATCTAGCCTCAATATCATCCCTTAGGCTCGTGAGCTACACAATTTCATAATGGCCCAATCTTCTCTGCCTCCCAGAATTGCGCAGCTCTCCCAAGTAGTGCAAAACCCTGTAGGTAAGCTCACTAAGTCCAAAAATTGCACAATTTGTCTCCTTAATCCTGCCTGAACTACACACTGCACAGTCTCAGGGCTCAATCTTCACCACTAATTCCCTAAGTTGTGCAATCACCTAGGTCCATATTTCCTCCAAAACTGCGTAATAGGTTGTACATGTGCCTTTCCTCTTAGACTATAACACTAAGCTCCAATATTGTGCATATTTCTTCCTCAGTCCTTCCCAAACTGTGCATTGCATAGTATCAAGGCTCAAGCTTCACTCTTGACTGCCTAAGTTGCACAATTGCAAAATTACTGAGCCTCTTTCCCAACCTGTCACATGGTTCTGGCTCAGTCAGTGGATCAATATGCACCATCTTAGATTAGGGGTTTAGTGGACTGATGTCGTTTTGTCATGAGTAGATTGTAGATGCAAGTACTCTATCATGATATGGCAAGATGATGAAGAAGGAGATGGAGAAGGAGTACATTCTAGAAGACACATATGGAGCTTAAGAGATAAGACGAAGGAACATTGAATTCTAATAGAAGATGAAGACAAGGATCACATGGAAGAATCCTCATCTTCAAGTAATAAGGAGGAGGAAGAAGTAGAACATGTACCATCTTTTCATGAAGACACAAAGAAAGAAGCAGCAAGAAGGACAAATTAGCATTGTCACATCATCATGCAGTTCATGTCATGAGTGTCATGTCATGTCCTATCACAATTAATCATTTGCCACATTATTATTGTGGATCATGTAATTACATATTCGAAATGTATTGTAAAGTGGAATTCCAAAGGACACATTCAAAATATGAAGAGTCATGTAAGGTCAAAAAGTCATACGAATTAAAATAGTCATGAGGGTAGTCAAAGAGTCACAAGGAAGGTGAAGCATCACCTGTTGGTTACATATACACCCTCATTGTATGAGAAAAGAAATTTTTCACTTTGGATCCTCCCGCAAGGAATTAGAGAGACAAACTAGTTCTTTTGAGGAGCAAGGAGTGGCTCCAATAATCCAGTATTGGAGCTAGTGATGTTCATTATATACATGAGTCTTGGAACTTTTACTTAATAACATAAGCCTTCATGGCCGACATGTTCTTTATACATGAATTATGAACATTTGTAATACTATTCTGCAAATGTTTTTATTTCATGCTTTCTTTCATATGTTCTAATGTTCTTGAACTATTTCGATTATTTTATTACTTATCTTAGTGAGAATTAGTTGTAATGGTTGTTATTATTCTCCCATCCTTGTAGACTATTCCACAGGATGCTAGACAAATCTTTCTCATTGACTAGTTGTAATGACCGTCACATCTTTTTTGGATTATTCTGCTGGATGTTAGGTGGATCCCTCTTGGTTGCATGTGTCTCTTCTTGGGTGGTACTATTGCCTCTCTCTTAGAGACTCACTTTTCTCTTTCCTTCCGCAATAGAATAGATTTTACAAACCTACAACTGAACACTCACTAGGCACACCTTCTTTCTTTCTGAAAGCACCACATGCTCCTATCTTGCTTACAGTTAGAGCCAAGGAAAATCTATAAGAATACATGGCAACTTGGCCAATATTCCAGATGGGGCTCCTACTTCAAATGGTGTGAGGTATAATTGGTACTTCACATCAAGGAGACCCCTTGGTTGATATTTCTCTATATATATTTACAAAAATGGATCCAAAATATTCAATGTTTAAACATAACAAATTGCATGGCCCATGGCCTTTTACAAATAATTATTATTTAAATAAATGACTAAGATGTATACTCTCACGAGTAGGGATGAGACTCTTTGGCCTCTAAATGAATACAATTTCCATTGTGGAGGTAAATATAGGTTTGAACTTCAAATGTTGAATGCTTCTCTTATAGTTCTCTCTTTCCTCTAGTAGTTGCTTTGGAAGAGTTAGTTTCAGTCTTTGCAGCCTTCCTCCAGTGATCAAACATGCTCTTACAAGTGATTTTAAGGTGTCAAAATCAAATTTTGTCATTTCAGTGAGTCTTCAAGTAAAATTTGGTCACTAGGCATTAGGTCTAGGGTTTGCTTTCACTCCTTTCAAAGTTGCCCAAATGGCATTCCATGTCACCATTCAGATGAGTCTATCATCGTTCAAAAGGTTTTTATCATCATGTCAGGTTCCACTGGGTCATTTTACACCTTGTTCATGCCTCAGTTGCGCCTAGGCAAGGTTCATTTTCCTCTCCTAGGGTTTTGAAGGCAATTTCTCTTGAATGGTCAAATCATTAGCAAAACTTGTATCCTGATGTTCATACACTTTCCCATATCACTAATGTACCTTATTAAACACTTCCCATCACTGAGATCCCCCAAATTCCTCATTTTGGCACAAACCCTAGTTTCTTGCCACAACTTGGCAATTTTCTAGGCTAGGTTTGTGTTTTGCCCTTTTGGACCCCTTCCCCTCACTCAA